>JAKSZU010000015.1:108448394-108510982 GCA_026018925.1 Tupaia tana | reverse complement strand
GTTAAGGTCAAATCTCTTATAGAACATGAAAAACAAGGAAATCTCTGGCCTGAAGTGTCAAAAGATTCCTCAGAACTTACAGCCATCGGGACCTTACGGTCCGTCAGGTTACCGACTCACTTATTTTGTACCACCCCTGAGCTGGAACTGGTGGCAGATTCAATGCAAGAACATGTGAGGGGCAAGTATGGGGACAGACGGGTAACAGAGAAAGGACCGGCCCCACAGCTGTCCAGGACAGCACAGCGGCCCTCGATGGAGGCACTGAAGCATCAGCCTGCCATGGCCTGCTAACCCCGCAGCCCTGCAGCCTGCAGGCACTCCTCTAGGACAGTGGGCCGCTTCTGCCAGTGGATGTCTACGGTGGGGCTGCTTCGAGAGCTCTGAAGCTGTCAAGTCAGTGGAACAACTTCCAAGACTCAAAGGGGCCATGACACATTATCTCGTTCATCTTGCTTTCAGCAGTAAGAGCACTCCTAAGCCTCCCAGTTATCCCGGGACACAATTTATGGTTAAAGCCTCCAGGTGGAAAAAAGAAAAGATTTCACAACTTTTCTTCCATAGACCAGTTTAATTGTATGCTTGTCAACTATTCCAGAGTCTAAGAAAACACTGACACTTGTTTTTGATGTCCTATCCATTTTAATCAGTCTAACTACAAGATGGGAGTTCAAGTGGGAGGGTCCTTTAATTCAGTGAAAGCAGGGTGCAGACAGGCATGCCCAAAGCTAAAGGGGTGAGGGGTGGGCAAAGGCCTCCCGGTGAGGCCCTGGGAACCTCGGCACGTGCTTCACACCCACAGCAACTCCCTCTGAGCTGCCCCTACTCTGCTCCCAGCCCTCCCTGAGTTGTGCCACCTCTGTGACGCACTGCAGCCTGACAGAGCGCCCCGGTCTCCATCGCTGGTGCTCAAAACACTGTCACATCCTTACGAAACAGCACAGAGCTATTCCTTGGAAGTCTGGTAATATCATCTTGTTCAGAGTCAAAGTCTCCTGCCAAGAGATGTGAGAAGAGAAACCCGTCACATGGCTTCCTCCTCTTCGGGCATCCTCAGCCATGGGCAGGGTGTCCCTTTCCTTGGGAGACACTGAGGCAAGTGAACGTGTCACTTGCACGCAGTTTTGCTGAAGACAGAGAGGAGGTCACACGTTTAAAACCTCCACTGCTCTTGGGCCGGGGGTTGGGAGAAAAGCTAGTTAGTAAAATCTGTGGTGCACATTTTTCCCCTGCAGGAAAGGGTGTGAAGGGCGGGGTGGATTTACCAGAAGCTTTGGCATCTGCTTTGAAGTCCTCTGGACAGGAAAAGTGCAGCACCAGGGAGGCAGCCTTCACGACATCCTCCACAGGCTGATGCGGTGGAAAACAGTCACCGAGCAAGAAGTCCCTGGAGAAACCTTTCCCTCTCTCTCCTCCTGGAATTGCTAGAAACTAGGTAGAGCCCAGAGGTCTGCATTTCAAGAGTGGCCCTAAGGAGTTTGCAGTTTCCAGGTGGAAACAGAGCTCAGAAGACGGTTTTTCTCCTCAAGGAGATCTGGCTAGTTTTCTCTGCCGTCCTGTCCAGAGCGTGTCGGTGGATTTGGCACATGTGCACACATAGCCAGGCTTCCTGCAAGCCTCTTCCAGGAGAAAGGCTCTGGGAAGCAGCAGACAGGCTCACCCCTCTACCGCACAGCTCCCTTTTCCAAAGGAAGTAGGAGCTACCCACCAGCTACAACCCACACGCCACAGAGGAGCCGTGGGAACGGTCATGCATGCAAGTGATACCCAAACCCCTCACCCACAACCAGTGGGTAATCGAGCGGCAGGACTGAGCCGCTGCGTGCCCAGCCCTTTAGAGCTGCAGCCTTGGTCCAGAAGGCGCAGGCTTCCTGACCGTCTCCTGGTGGCTCGAGCAACTCTTCACAACGCAGTAAGGAGGTGTGAATAACCGACAGCTACGGAGCGACCCCCGTCCTCCTGGGGCTGCCCGGCTGTGTGAAGCAGAGGTGGTTGCGGCAGACTCCTTGACGGAGGCGCGGGAGATCCAGGAACTCCAGGATGATGTCCCCAAGGCAGTAGAGTAAATGTCTAGAACAAACAGGACAGCTTAGAGGAGGGCCTGGCTTAGCCTTCGAGTACAAGGTCCTGCTTATGACATTTATTTTCTCTCCCCCTCACCCATTCCAGATTCCCTAAACTTCCATAGCTTGATGAAGCCTCTACCCTGAAATTAATGCCTGTTGAACTGACAAAGGCAATGATCCTAATAAAGGCGAGAGAGACAGTCACAAGACTAGATTTATGAAATCGCACTTCTCTTCACATAGTTGCGTTCTCACATCGGCACCGCTCTCAAAATCCTACTGACGTCGAGTCACTAGGCACTTTCAGAGAGCCTGACTCCTGCCGTTTCTCCCAGTTAAACCACTATAGACTTACTGGCTACTTCACCAGGCCACGAGGCAGAGCCAGGACCTGCAAGGAGTGGGCAGAGAGACTCAGTCTCTTGTGAATAAGGTTTGAGAGATGAGGGCAAGAGCATGCAACACTCTCATCCCAGACTGATCGCTCTCTTCTAGATTATTCTGGGAGCCCTTCCCCCAGCATTCCTGGCTCCTCTATCAGACTCCTACCTCCGATCCTGTCTAGCTCCCCATTAAGATGACCCCTGACCCCAGCACTGCTCACACCTTTGCTAAGAGGCCATAAGCCAAGGCTGAAAGTCACTGTAGGCCCAATGGACAGCACATGGGCCAGGGTTTGTCCTTGCAGCCTTCACAGGGGCTAGCAGAAGTGGGAAGGCCACTCAGGACCACTGAAGTAGGCCTGCAGCAGCTCATGTGGGGGCTACATTAGAGTTCTTCCGGATGCAAGTGGTCTGCTCCAGCAGGAGCTGCTAAGCTGCTCAGCACGCCAGCAGTTCTGCTGCACGTGGGGGCCTGGACACCAGGCTGCAGGCAGGGCCGACCGTGGGTGATGCCCACAGCCCCTCCTCACTATGGTTTTCCATCTGGAAGCCTTGGCTGGCTTTCCCCGTGCTGACATTGGGCTCCTCTCTCAGCCTACTGTTGATGAGGGGCTGCTGCAGCGACTCCAGGACCAGCCCCCAGCTCAGCCGACATTTGTGCACCCCCAGGACATCCACTATGAAATCTGAGGGAGGAGACAGACAGGCTCTGTGTCACCACTGAAGCCTTCGCGTCCAGGGAGGTGGCCACCCAGCTCTGCATCTTCGCAGACTGAGTACTTCAGGCATACCTCCAACCACACAGCCCAGCGACACCCCTCAGGGTGCAGAAAAGCCTAACGAAAACTATGTTCAAGGCAGGTATCTCAAAAAGAAAGGGCGCTCAAGAAATAATTTCATACCCTGCCACTAAAGTGCTGATGCTTCTCTGACCAAGCAGTTGGCTGGAGAAGGGAAGGAGAGTAGGGTAGGCCAAGTAGCGGGTCCAGAGTCAGCTGCGGTCCACTGCTGCCCCTTTACCGCAACCGCAGGCAGCTGACCGGCACTCCCCCTGGCCTCTGGTAACAGCACGAAGTGAGGAAAAGCGCCCTCTCAGGCTTGGCTTGTATTAACCCGCAAGGGCCACATTCTTCTCCAGTGGCTCTACCTGTCACGGCTGAACTTAGGCTGGACATGCCATTTCTTCCCTCATTGGCCAAGAGGCCATGAGGGGCAGAGAAGCCCAAGTCTTCATCTGGGGGTAATGGCCCTGAGACCTGAGCCTAGAGGCCCAGGCTCTCCAGACCTGCCCAAGGTTATTAACCAAATAGCGGCAGGATTCTCGCCTAGTGTTAGGGTGTGGCCACAGCGGTCCTGCCGTTCTCTCAGCGTCACCCCACTAAGGGATAAAAGAATTGCAGCCCTGGTCATTTCTCTCTCAGCTTGAGAAATGGAGGCTCATCAGGTTTGGAGTCTCAACACACACATTCAGGGACCTCTTAAGAATGGGAAAGGGTGTGGGTCAAGGGTGGTGAAGTCGGAGGGAGAGGAAGAGCCACCGGAAGAGCCCTTTCTCCAGTTACCTGGCAGGACTCCCAGCAGGCTCTGCAGAGCCTGTTCCTCAGTAGCCACCTTCTGGTCGTGGGTCCTCACAGGCCGAGGAGACTTGGGCAAAACTCCACCAGGCCAGATGGATTCCCGAAGAAGCCTTAGGTACTGCACCCAGCACTGTGGACACGTAAGGTTAGCTACCTGCACCTCCAGCCACCTGCGGTAGGAGAGAGCGGCTCAGGCACCCTGGAAGACAGAGACCTGCGTTCTGGGCCCTCACCCCAGTTAGGTGTCAACATCCTTAACCCCAGAGTGAGGGGGAAAGGAGGCAGAAGGCGTGGCAGTGGCCAGGTTGTGGGGCAGAGCCCTCACAAATGGGAATTAGTACCCCTATGACGGGGTCTTGGAGAGCTCACCCCTTCCCTCCTGGGAGGACATGGAGAAGACAGCGGTCTATGACGGGAAGCAGGACCCTGCCAGTCACCGAATCTACTGGCACCTTGACCTGGAGCTTCCCAGCTTTACTTCTCCAACTAAACTACAAGAGCCACAGGAATCTGTCCTGTACTTTATAAAGTCTCCCGGAGTCTGGGTGTTCAGAAACACTGACTACTGACAACTGGCCCTATTACAACACAAACCGCCCTGACTCCCAGGAGGCAGAGATACCCAATGTGGAGTTTAGATGAAAACCTGGAAGGCTTTTGGACATTGTTCTTTACTTGTCTCTGAGTCTTCCAGAGCAATGTGGTCACTCTGAAAGTTCAAGACCACCGAGGCCTCCGTACCACACGACTCATTTAAGACCAGCGTGACCGTGCTGACCCTAGGTGGCCACGGGCCCCTCTACACATGCATAGGAGACTCTGGTACTACAGCACGTGGCAGCTCGCCCATTGCTCTACACCCGTGTTCCCTGTCACCTGTCCAACAGCAGGGGGGCTGCCAAGGCAAACTTTATTTACCCTCTGCTCTGCCAGACAGTCTGCATGCCACTCACGCTGGGCGTTCCAGCCCTGGGGGCTGCAATCCCCCAAGCCCAGGGCTCACAAACGATGCTAAGAATAGGAAGCCTGAAAGGTAACAGGAGGGCAAGAATGGCAGACGTTGATGGAGATCAAGAGCGGCACAAAGCTGCTCCCACCCAAAATAGCCACCACGATCGAGCTTGTTATTATTAGGGCCCCATCTCCTTTTTATAGGGCTTTTCATTCAGCGAGCCTAAGACGCCTGATGAAAGGGATTCGGCAGCAAGAATCCCTGTCCCTGTTTACAGCAGAGGGTCACCAGAGGGAGGTGGCTGTGATGGCCTGATCAGGTCCTCTGCAGGGGATCAAGTGACCCAAGGTCTCCCTTCACCTCAAGCCACACATGTTTCTGCAACTTCTGCTGAGGTGAATGATGAGTATAAGGCTTTAGCTAAGCAATTTGAGGGAGGGGGCAAGGTCTTTCAAACCAAAATCTTTACATCCTCTAAGGGGTGTGGGGAAGCCTAGAACAAGACACATGCAGCTAGAGTTTGTGTGAGCTCAGTTTCTCCGTCACGTACACACAGAGTAAGCTGGTGTGCCCTACCTGCAGCTCTCTGGAGCCAACAATGCCTGTGACTCCAGCTTTTCAAAGCCACCTCGCATCCAGCAATCTGTCCTAGACCACTGTGACCAGTGTACCACAACAGCAAATCCCAGTCACCTGACATGTCTTACAAGACGGGAGTTTGACTGCTGTGCATAAACATTATGAACCCCTGGGCGGGGCCAGGACTGCACACCGCACCATGGTGAGGATGTCCTCTCCTCTATGGTGGTTTAGTGTCTCGTGCATGTATTGTGGGTGCAAAATGAATTTCGTCATGTAGCCAAGCATGAGTTTGTCAATTTATACAAATTGACAAGGCTACAACTTACCAAACGCTACCTGGCAATGCTGGGAAGCAGACTCAAAGTATGGGAAGCTAAAAATGAGCACCAGATGAGGATGAGTCAGTGAGTCAGACAGGCCTTGGGGGCTGGTAAGCAGAAGACAAGGAGGCTGAAACTTCCAAGTCAAATTGTAGCAGCTGGAGAAACAGACTCTAATAGGCACTATAAACCCAAGGCACAGAACAGCCGCCAGAAGACTCTCGCAGTGAGTCCCAGAGTTGTGAGACTCAGGACTTGCGTGAACTGGGAAGAGCGAGATAAACTTCAGGTCTATGGGGCAGTGGTTAGAAGGTGACTTCTGCTGCTAGGACTGCAGAGCGTCAACTCCCTCAGTCTTTTCACCCTGGAGGGGAAGAGCCACAAACTCACACTTGCAGCACAGGTGCCTAAAACGTCACTCTCTCTTTAGGATTCTTCTCCGGCCCAGGTTCTTCTCACCCTCTTGAACTCTCTCGCTTCTAGCCCCAGACAGCCTGGGGAGAAGACGAAGTGGAACAAAACCTTCCTGTTGATAGCGCTGCTGAGCTATGGTGTCTTGTCATGCATGACAAACATGTAATCTGGAAGGAAAAAATGGAAAGCCCAAACCAAGAAAATCCCTACCAATACCACCACCGCTCCAACTGCTAGGCTCCTCACACAACACAATCTACGACTTGTGAGCTGTGGCCCACTCTCTAAGGTATGCTTTATTACTACACACGGTGCCTTCCTAAGCCAGCAACAGCCAGATTCAGGGATTTGTTCTACCTTGCCCAGCACCCAGACAGAGCTGAAGGCCCACAGGTTCTTGGTAACGATGATGACGGTGGGGATTTCTTCGTGCCATGATCTTCCCTCCACTCCATCCTTACTTTCCTTTCAGTCTGTCGCCCTTTTCTGAAGGGAAGCTCTACACAGACCACCATCTGTCTAACTGCATTCACTGCCTCCGCCCTGCTCAGTCTATCTGGAATCTGAGCTAGAGCAGGGGAGACAGAGATCAGCGTAAGAGCACAGAGGTTGGCCCCTCCATCTATTTCCCGCGCTGTCTTTCTACTCTGGAAATGGAACGGGAAGACTGAAAGAAGATCTGTGTCCCTGTGGCCTTCTTAAGCAAAAGGAACAGAATTTATGTGTCTGAAGTCCCATGAATCCCGGCAGTTTTTCCAGCCTGTTTCTGGAACCCAGTGTTTCCATTACTGTTAGGTTAACAGAAATCTAATGTCAAGGTGGGCACACACACAATGTCCCCCCACACACACACACTATTTATACTTACAATAAACTATTTGCTAAATACAAATACTACTGTTTATGTAATACGAGATGCATGAGGGAAATACGCAAAAATAAATATGGTGGAGAATAGCCTCAAATAGCATCTGTTTTATTTTCTATCACTATTTCAGTTCTGATATTTGATTTAGAGATATTGCTTTCTACCATGCTACCTTTATTCCAAGTTAAAGAAAAAAACAAACCAGATCTGTTCTGTTAAGCCATCTCTAAAGTACTCAGAGCCGTCCTAGTAAGGGGCTCAGAAATAGCCAGTAAAATGACAACAGAAAAAAAACAAAAACAGGGGCCAGCAGGTGGTGTGATGGTTAAGGTGCTGGAATTCCCACATGGCCGACAGTGGTTCAAATCCTGGATCTGGCGGCTCGCTTTCACCCTCTCTTTCTCTGGCAAAACTCATGTGAACAATAAATAAATAAATAAGATAAATAATTATTTAACAACAACAACAATGGAGTGACGCTAAGATACACAAGAACTTCCTTGTGCCAGGCATGGAAGACGGGAGGGGCTGGGGCTTGCCAGCAGGGACTGCATGTCTACACCAAGTTCAAGGAGGATGGTCTATACAGCTACAGAGGGAGGTGATGCAATGGCTAAAAGGAGAGAGTTTAATGCTAGGGCTTAAGCTGGCCCTTCAAGGTGAGCAAAAGGTCATTTTCCATCAAAATAGTACAATCAAATCTCAAAAGTAAGAGCAGGCTTTAGAGACCATGTTTAATCCAATTAGCCAAATCCCCCTTGCTTCTTTTCTGAGTTGCCCTGGCTGAATGAGGAAAGGCCTGGAATCAGTAAACGCTTAATGGAGAGGAGAGGAAAGGGGAAGAAGGATAGTGGAATCATAAAACAGAAAATAATCTTAATAGCAGTTAACAGTATTCTAACAAAAATGCCTGGTGTAGTCTAACTGAAAGACTGCTACCCGACTGCTACCTGTCCACTGGGCTGAACCTCTGTAGACAACTCGAGGGTCACTGTACTCTGACCTCATCGTAAGGTGCCAAATGCAGTTCAAAGGAAGAAAAAGAAAATCAGGTGAAGGCTTCTGCCATTCTTGATAGCCCAGAAGGAGATCAGAGGTACTGGCTCACTTGATCATTACCCTCAGCAGGGGTTCCAATCCCGCACTGTGATGTTCCGGCCTGCTGATGCTGTGTCATGGGGCTGCCCTGGGCACTGAAAATGCTCAGCATATCCTTCTCCCCTCCTTGACTCTGCACAGCAGATGCTGGCTGTGACCATCAGAAACGTCTCTAGGTATCGCCACATGTCCCACTCTCCTCCCCACAAGGACAAAATGGCTCCAGGTGAGAACTGCTGCCTTAGAGACTTGAGTCTCTCGGAAATAATGCACCAGGCTACTTTCAGTCATTTTAAACGTGGTGTTTGTGACACAAGTGGGCCAGGCAACCTTAAAGGCCATGTAATCTGCTTAGTTTGTGACAACATTTAAGGAGAAAGGTGAGAATAGAAAACAAAGTGCATTTGGGGCACTTCTGTTTCACGTGGATAAACATATCTGATATACACGTGTATGAGTGCCCGTGGGTGTATTCATCGCGAGCAGCAAGGTAGTGTGTATTTCTTACCGTAGGCTGAAGCCTGAACAGTCTGCAATACGCTGACACAGTAGAAAGACTTAGGAGTTCCAAGAGAAGGGGGAAAAGCCCACGCCACATTTTTAGCTTCCTGGAACACTCCTCCCTCCACCCACCCAGCACCCTGTAAAATGTTCACAGTGGCATGACCATGAACACTGTGTTCTGAACCCTGGGCCAGCACATTACTGTGAGTACTGGCTCATCTAATCAGTAGCCCCAACCTATAGTGTGGGAGAGAAAGGTTGTTTTGGGGGGTGATAGTTAGATTTAGGGTATTTCCCATTGGACAAGCTGTTTTTTTTTTTTTTTGCCAATTTCACACCTGATAAAAGTAACACTTCTTTTCCCTCTGATTTCTTTCCCAGGCCTCTGCCTTCCTGCAGTGGCTTCTTTGTTTATAGATAATCTGTCTCCCTCCCCACCCCTCACCCTGTCAGCACTCGGCTCTGGGATCTCAGTCCCACAAGTGGCCAGACCCAAAGTTACCCAGCTGAGTCTGAGGAAGCTCAGCGTCGCTGCCCTCAGACTGTGTACCCGGTCACTCTCCTTCTCCGCCCCGTGCGGGAGAAGAATGGGGAATCAACTCCCAGGGCATGCAACTCTGGCATCTTCCTCCAACGATTATTGTGAAATCGCAAATGGCTCAGAGTCCACACAATTTCTCCTTTGATTTCTGTTTTCATGTTTTAAATCACGGATCCACATCTTTGAAACATGTGCATCAAAGGAAGGCTTGATGCTGCCTTAACAGCAAGGTTTAAAAACCCGAGTTCTATCTAGCCACGGTTGTGATGGGGAATGTACAAGTTGTGATGCGTAGAGACATTAAGGACGGACGGGTTCTTAATCAAGGAAGGTACTCAAAGATCATCTGCTGAACTGTAGAGGCTATCCTTCCCAGTCTCATCAGTTCTGCACACATGATCGCACAGAGCGCGTTACAGCAGGTGGCCTACGAGAGCACACAGCTTGAGAGATGGAAGGAAACCTAGTATCTTCTCCAACCTCCTTCCTACAGCTGAAATGCCTTCTGTAAGACCATGACATAGACTTACTTACACATTTGATGAAAAAAATGGAACAGAGTAAGATCAAGAGCAATACTCTATCACTACAAATTTCTACTCACAGGCTTCTGACCTGTGAATTTAGAAACTTGGGTTTTTAAATTAGTTCTGCCATCTATTAGCAATGTGACCTTGAGAAAACTGCTTTAAGTCCTGAAAAGGATTTTAATTCATTAGAGATGTTTTGTAAACACTGGCAACCCACACCTGTCTCCTTGTAAATTTTTGGTGTTGGTTGGTCCAAGCTACCCTCCAGAGCTAACAGGCACTAGGTCAAACCTCTTCTAAAAGACAACACTTTAGACTTTGAAATTCAGCTGTTCTTTCTCCCTTAAGTCTCTTCCATAAGCTATACATCCTTGATTCCACCATCCTCAAATCTGGGGACACTCCACGAATGCATGGCAGATGAAGGAGAGCAAGGAGCCAGTCCTTATCCTGGTTCCATCCTCTGGGCTTGTCACTTTCTTATTCTCTCTCGTAAATAGAGTGCCCAGAACCAACAACCCTGAGACAGGACCAGATGAGTGCCGAGTACAGGGGGTTAGTGCCTTCCATGATCTAGATGTTATACTTCTATTAATATAGCCTGAAACTGCACTAGGGCACACATGCCAAAGCACTGATTCATACTGAGTTTGCTTAATAGCCTCAACATGAAACTAAACCTAAAGCTACATATGTATGTTAAAAAAAAATCACATGCCCCTTGGTGAGGAAGCCTAGTCTTCCTCGCCTATGTTTGTGCAATTAAAGAAGAACATAAATGATGATTTATAATATTCATTTGTACCAAAATCCATCTTGTTGATTTTAGATGATCTTTGTAGCCTTTCTAAATCTTTTTGGATCATGAGTTTTGTCATTGAGAGTATTAAATGCTCCTCTAAGATTAGAGTTACTTACAAATTTGATGGAAAAAAACTGAACAGAGTAAGATCAAGAGCAATACTCTATCACTACAAATTTCTCTGTAGTTTAACCTCAATTTATTAATTCTCTTGGGCTAAAAACATTCAACCAACCATGAATCACTTAAAAGTACTACAGTCCAGGCCACTATGTCCATCCTGTCACGTGAATATATGGCAAGAGTATTGCAATCCATACACAATGTAACTACCCTATATTACTTTCATTTAATGACCTCGGAATCCTGCCAAAGAAAGAAACCATGTTAACCAGGGAAGACATGCTCCCACCTACTGAACCCGCACCATTTTAGGGCTCACCATTTCTCTTCCGGAGGGTTCACAAAACATCTACTTGGTAATGTAGTTGTCCAGAGACAACTGTTAAGTAAACATTCTTTCTCCTTTTTTAAAAAAGCAAGTTAAGTTACATTTGCTCATCTCCAACCCTTCTCCATATGGCAGTATTTCTTAATAGCCTTTTAGATCTCTAACGTTCAATGGAAATCCTCATAGTTTCATGGTATAGAGTTCACCTAGGCCAGGTACATAAACTTCAAAGACAAGTTAAAATTTTTTTTTAAACTTTCATTCCTATTTTAGCATTTAATTCTACTTTAAAAATATTTGCTCAATTCTTCTTGTTAGACCACTTTCCTTGACAATAGAAAGAGCCTAGTTAACAACAGATCTAATCATTTGTGTCTGAAGGAATAAATGCTTTCTCAATGCAACCATTTGATACCACAGTATCAGTCCCCAATAACTCACCTGTATTTTCTTTGTTCTTCCTGACTTTAACATGTATGAATTTTTTTTTAAAGACTCCCTAATATTTATCCACAAATGCAACTCTCTCTGAGATTAAGCTTTCGGGACACCATTCTTATTTGTTCCATCTTACTCTTATTGCATTATTCAAAACGAGTCCCCTCTCTCTATTTTTAATATATACTCATTTAGAATCTGATCTCAGTTAACTACCTTGGTTTCATTTAATGCTGATTCTTTTTTTTTCCTCATTGGAATTACATGTTTGTTTATTCATTTGCTCAGCACATAGTGTCTGAACCTCTTATAAATGTCAAACAAATAAGACTGGAAGGTTCTGAGGATAGGGACCTCCTTCAGTTCATGCCGACACCTCCTTGAGCTTTACCACGAGAGTGCCATTCATACAGGAGCCTTCAAATATCTGTGAAAGAATCAGTCCTGTGTCAATGACACTTTCTGTTGTTAAATGTTTAAGTTCATTTGTTACCACAGCATATAAACATGATTATCTTTTACCTCATTCTCTGTTATATTCTCCTATGAATTTTGGTACCTCTCATCTAGACCTGCTTTCTTGGCTGTCTCAGCTACGTTCCCCACTATCCAGCTTTAACTGCATCTGAAATTTTTTCCCACTTCCTCCTTTTCACTGGGATGAGGAGGCTCCTGCCAAGTATACTCTTTCCACTCTTCTTGAGTTGTGCTCTGCCTGCAGCCAGGAATCCACCATAGGAATTACCATATGCCACTGCACAGAAAATTTTAAAACCTTCCCTTGGTACCAACTATTGGGTTGTTGGAAAAGTCATGACTCATTTTTGCATAGAAAAACAGAAACATATGTCATGACTTTTCCGAAGATCCAATATATACTTAGCTATGAATTCCTATTTCTCCTTTTTCTTTTAGATAGAAGAAAAGATGAAAATATCATCTGTGCCTTAAGTTTTCTATCAAAAATATTCCTCATAATCATTAGACATACCACGCTTCACTGGGTGTCTAATTTGTTTATACAAATCAAGTAGATAATAATTTGTTGATTTAATAAGCAACAACTGACTTCTGTCAGTTGTTAGTGAGCTCACTGAAGTACAGAATAATTATTAAGTCAGTAACTCAGTGAAGTATAGGATACTAAGATGTCCTATTAGTTATGCTTCTCAATCCACAAGGTAAAAAACTACATATGAATTGTTCTTGATTTTCTCCTTTTCTCTTCTACTAACTGAACACCAATACTCACTTCTATACCCAGCTATGGTGGCCCTACAGTGTTGGGTGCTGCTGTATGAGTGGGGCTGAGTGGGAGGCCCAGGTCTGGTTCCTGGACCATCCTAAACAGGCTTAGTGCAGAGACATCTGTTTGTAATCCTAGCTAAGTGGGAGGTTGGGATTTTAGCATGGCAAAACCTTACCAAAAATTCTCCTTCCCCACAAAACAACATCAAAAATAGATCCTACCTCAATACCTCATGAATCCATCATCCCTTCACCACCTCTATAGCAATGATC
This sequence comes from Tupaia tana, assembly GCA_026018925.1. Lineage (NCBI taxonomy): Eukaryota > Metazoa > Chordata > Mammalia > Scandentia > Tupaiidae > Tupaia > Tupaia tana. The sequence goes on along the minus strand of JAKSZU010000015.1, from coordinate 108,497,935 downwards.
TTAGCTGAGCTCCTTACCACATCTTACCTCTATCAGTGCAACGCCTGTTTCCCTGGTTCCAACTCTGCCTCCTTCATTTAACCCTATACAGCACTACTTAATTGATGTTTCTAAAAATCTGATCACGTCACTACCTGTCTACACTTTGGAAACTGCTTCCTACCCAGTGGAGGATGATGCTATGTTCTTCAAATGACTCATGTGGCTCTCTGAGTTGGCTCTTATTAACCTCTTCAGGGTCATCTCCAGTGACTCTTCTCACACATGGTCTATTCCTGGTAATGCCTCCTTCTTTGAGAGCACGAATGTGTTTCACTGCCCTGCCCTGAATGCCTCAGGCCTCCTGTCTCCCGTCATTCCTCACTCTTCACATTCCACCTTTGATGTCACCTCCCCTATAGGCCTTCCCTGAACCTCGGATACTTGATTACTTAGTTCCTTCTCTGAATCACATATTTTTGTATTGCATCATTTTAACTGTAACCTGTCACATGAGGTCAGTGGAAAGTTCCCCTGTGGTATCATGTCAAAGCTCAAAAGGTTTCAGATTTTGAACATCTGGATTTTGGATTTTCAGATCAAGGATGCTCAACCTGGCTAGAACTCCTTAGTTAGAAGTGTGTACCACCAAATGGGTATTAAGCTTCCTATGGTAAAGATCTGGGGCTTCAATTTCCTATTTTGATTACTTAACATTGTGCCTGGCACAAGGTAAGAAACAACACATACTAGTTAAAAAGTGAATTAATGCCACATATGGGACAAACACTGGTCTTACAGCATGGCACTAAGCTTGAAATACGCTTTGCAAAAAGGCAGATGTTCTAATACAGAAGCAAAGAAATCAGTGAACTCGTCATCACTCATGCTTATGGAGGAGGACCAGAATGGATTTAGAAAATCGTTGACATTTCACATGTAGTTATATAAACATCTGGTGGGTTTATTTTCCTAATAATCTTTTGTTTAGGCTAATAATAAAATTAAACTGAGGGCTAATATGCCAGCTGTAGGTGGATGTTGCAAGGAGTACACTGGGTAGCAAGTCAGCTGATGTAGAATTAAGAAGCCATCACGAACACCCACACCCATGGGCCCCGTACACCTGGTTCTGCCTTCCTCTGGAGGGGAGATGGGAAGGGCAGGCAGTGGGGCAGTCGTGCTTCAGATCCTGCACACTGTAAACCTTGGGGGAGAGAGACGGTCCCCCGCAGCCTAGTTTTTGTTGGCTTTCCTGGCAAATAGGCCCCGAGGGCAGAAGAGACTAAAGTCAAACAAAAGCAAAGGCGAGTTATGAGGACCATGAGTCACACTTGTATTTTGGGAAGTGTCTCTGATGAATGGTGTGGCATCAAATTGATTCCAGCCCATTATTTGAAACTAATAAGACGAGAAAAAGAAAGGAAGGTAGAATGGGCAAAGGAGAAAGAAAAAGACAGAGACAGAAAGAGAGAAATTAAAAGCAAAGGTCAGGTTACCTTTTAACAAATACAGAACGAGAGGGGAACACTTATGGAGTCTGTGTTCTTGGAATAAATAAGATGGACTGCAAAAGGGAGATCTCTAGAAATTTGTTCTAAATTTGGGTATTTCACACCCTGAGGATTCTAACTTGAAAGGTGATCTCACAAAACTAGTGTTCCTAAGAAGACCTCCAACTTTTTCCAGCCCTGTACCCTATTGGTATCAAGGCCCTGTAATCCAGCTCTCAGAACGTTAGGGTTGGCAGACATTAAAAACAACACTGAAAAGCCAGACAGGTTTGAGCCTTGCTTGCGCATTTACAAGTTGAATGAGCTTAGTTCTGGCTTCCTTCTTTATAAAATGTACTAACTGTTGTCTTGCCTTCTCTATGAAGTTATCATCAAGACTGAATGAGCAAAGTAAAAGCATTTTTGAAAGTGTGTGTGTGTGCATGTGACAGAGAAAAAGACTCCTTGAAACCTTAAAAAATTTGACCAGTTCTCAGGAACTAAATGACTGCAGGATCCTGAATGAGTTTGCATCTCATGTCTCAGTTTGCTTTCTGTAAAAATTACAGCAAAGCAAGTAAATATTGGAATGGTGAACAATTTGATACTGAGTGATTAAGAAGATTGGAGAGGGACCCCAGGGGTTATAGATAATATGAAAACTGTATTTCAGAGTCCCTAAACGACCTCTATGTAGTAAACAATGGAACTGTCACTGCACAGACTACAGGGTCCAGAGTGTCTGCCTCTCCTTTCTTTGGCCCCGTGTGAACAAGGGGCGAGGCTCGTTCTCAGTCCCCAGGTAGCTTCCATGACTCTGCCTTTCCCAGCTCAGAGGGCGAGGGCAGAAGGTGGGGGAGAAGGAAGGTAATTAAAATGGCCACCCATTTAGAAGAAAATTGAGTCTGGTGGAGGGGAAAGGGCAGGAAGAGAGGGCAGAATGCTTAGAGCTCAAGCACCAGGAAGAAAGGCCAGATACAAAGGAGGGGGGAAGGCAGTAATTTAGTGGTTGTCTTGACAACCACAGCCCCTATTGTTCCTGGTGATCTTGTTTCACAGGGAGAGTTCCTGCTCTCCCTGGACATGGACCCTCCACCTGCTCTCCCTGGGCATGGAACCTCCACCCCAGGAGAGAAAGACGGGAAGGCAAGGGCTGGAGGAGGAAGAAGCCAGAACACTGCGCTCTCTTAGAAGGGGTTGGCCTCCAAACGTCTACAGATGTTACAGATAACAGATTTAGAGCACGCTCAGCCAAGACTTGGAAGAGAATTATTCAAGACTATGTTTACATGAGCAGACGTGGTGAGTTCCCAATCATGCTATGAGAATGGCTAGAGGAGGCCGGAGAAGACTAGGTCAGAGGAGAACAGAGGATGAACACGAGAAGCAGATGTCCACGTTAAAGAAGCAGGAAATGCAGTGGGAGGGGTGTGGAGCAGAAGGAACATGGCCGTGATGAGCAGAATCACCTTGGTGTACAAGAGTTATCCAAAGTATTTGGTTCCAGCTTCTTGTCTACAGACAGGATTTAAAAAGCTCTCCAAGGATGAGGGAATCTACCCTGATACTAAGGATGTAAGACAGAGCAGTGGCAACTCCACAGTCTCCATGGAGCGTGAACTTCAGGGCACAGACTATGGTAAGAAAACATGGGGGAGTGATAAACTAGAGCAAAACAAGACAAAAACAAAAACCACAACATGTGGAAGAGAGAAAAAGGGTCTTGAGGAACTTGACACTGCATTTGCACAGCAAACCTCTGTCCCAGAAGGACTAAGTTCTCCCAAGAAAGCCACTGGCGCCGGCATGACACCAGAGCTGGACTAGTACATTCTGCACCAGTTCACTCCTGCTCCCTTCCTGCTCCAGCACCGCAGTTCTCCTCCGCAGGGCTCTTGATGAAGCGTCTGAGGACAGGGGAAAAGGTCAAGACTGCGTGCAAACAGTGCACATTAATATGCAGTTGCTTCTCCAAAATCAAGTTCATAAGAAAGAACCAAACGACCTTCATCCACAGCTGAAAGCAAAAGCAAATGTCCTTGATGATGTAAAAGGTTGACAAGACTCCTTACACTGGCCAATCTTACACTTACCATCTCTACCTCAGTGAGATGCAGATCTAGGACTTTGGGAGCCAAAAGGGCCTGAGTACAGGACCGAGTAGCTTACAGAAGGTACTAACGAAATTCGGCCCAGGTGTCCAGCTGCTCTCATCACCAGCTGCTCTGTTCCAAACGGATCAGCTCTAGTATGGACTCCGAAAAGGTGGCGCACACTCAAAGGGGCATCTTGTGGCAGTGTGCACTGCTCAGGGAAGTGAGCATGTGCTGAAGACTCAGAACAGATGGAAGAGAGCAGAAGGTGAAAGAAACTAGGTGTGTCTAGGGAGTGGGCAGATAAGTGGCCTCTGAATCAAGAACAGGAGAGCCAGTGGCTTCAATTCCATCACTCCCTGGGCAAAGAAGCTGTAATTGCAAAATAACCACGTCTCAGAGAAGCACATGAGCATTGTTTAACCTGCAGTGCCACCTTGTGTCCAGAGGGAGAATTTCACAGAACAAAAGCTAAAAATTTTTAAAATATGCTTAAAGGTTCTATTTTCATTTAAATGTAGAACTAATTTTCCTCCTCTTCTTTCACAAATGTTTCAGTGCCTGAATTACTCTTTAGTCTGTGACAGTCTAAGTGATGCATATCTTACACAGTCTAGCTTTAAACACATACTTTTTCTATAAAACCTCCCTAACATTTACCCCCAAGTCACCTTCCTTATCCCTCAAATTCATGAGCTAGGCTATTTTAGAAAGTAACTGAGGCAAAGGGAGGTGAAGGGACTTACAAGTCACACAGGCAGTAAGCCCCAAAGCCGGATTCAAATTCAGATCTGTCTGACTTCAAAGTCATATTTGTTCTTTCCTGCGTGGAAGGAAAGAGGTTCAGTGAGCGGGCTCCGGGGGTCTTGCAGAGGGAGGCCACAGTGGCCAAGAGCACCATGCTCTTTTGGAAAGGAGAGTGCCACTAGAACGGGAGATGGCCTGGAGGGCTCCAGAGAGAAGCCTCTTTCTTAGGCCCACTCTGGGACGGGGAGCTGCCCAGTTAGAGAGCTGAGTAAGCCCTGTAGGGTGAGGAATGGAAGGTGGCTTGAGCTTGGGCTTCTTGCTCACTGGGACTGTAGACCAGCCCTGGAACCCTCAGAATGACAAGCAGGGAGACCTGTGATCTTATGCATTTGTTCATTTGACACAGACTTTTTAAGGGCCTTCTGTGAATCAGACTGGGGGTACAATAGTGAACAAGGTGCATCTAACTTGGCCTCCCCCACTCTCGCACAGTTGACAATCAAGGAAGATGTATATACCTGGCTCAGATGAAAACTCTTGAAAACCTGGCACAGAATGAGAGGTTGTGAGGCTGAATTCCCTGTTTTTTTCCCTCCACCTTCAAGAAGATGCTTGCACACAGTCTAAAGCTGTCATCGAAAGGGCAAGCTCTCAGGATCCCATTTGTAGTTAGAGATGGGCAAGAGATACCAATAACTTCACTTGTGAAAAATGGCTCTGGGGTTTAAATACCTATTGACATTCTCTTTTTTTCTTAACTCTCATGAGAATCAATTTCTGTATCTCTAAGTGTACAGGAATTTAAGAGCGCATCACACTCAGAAGTGCAAACAAGGGACCAGCAGTTAGAGTAATGGCTATGTCACTGAACTTGCATGTAGTCGACCGCGGTTCAAGTCCTGGACCCGGTGGCTTAAAACTCACATCGGGCGCGTGTGCGTGCATGCCCAAGATCCTGAGAGGAGAAAGAAGGAGGAGGGATTGCGGCGTCGCCATCCCCCTGGGGGATGATTTCTTGCTTTCTGTCTCTCTGTCTCTCTCTCTTTCTGGCGAGTGCACACGCCCTATAGCAAAAAGCTCTCCAAAAAAAAAAAAAAAGTGCAAACAATGCACAGGCAGAGGCTGCTAGCTACCAGTCACCTGCCACAGCCTTACAGAGACAGCCAGTGCCTGACAGGATGGGCTCGATGTCTTCATTCGAAGGGGACGAATAAGCGACACCCAAGAAGTGGGACAGGCAGGCCATTCCTACAATGGAAGGATCTGCTGGGGCCCAGCTATAGCAGCTGAGAGCTTCCCTTTGACACAGCTTAATGGAGAGTGGTCCAGGATAAGCAGCATCCCTTGTCCCCAGAAAGACACGATCCCATCTGAGCACAGCCATCACTGTGAAGAATGAACTTCAGCCCTCCCAAAACAGCCCAGGTCGATAATCACAGGCCCAGGAAATAACCTACAGACTTCGTTTGAGTCAGGTTTTCATCTGTGGCACCTGTAGCACTGGCATTCTTCTAGAGAAGCTGTGCGTAGGAAGAGGTTAGGTAGACACAGCAAGCACTAGGGCTGAACCGAAAGGGAGAGAAGTTAGAGAGCCAAAGACGTCACGCCTCTGTGTTGACCACCTCTTCCTGACTGTAGATGGAAGGAGAGCACAGGTACTGTACCTAAGAGAGACTGCAATCTCTGGCCTTGGGGAGAACATCAGAAAATGCGGATGGAAACGAATGTATATGCTACCATCGATAGATGTGTCCCCGAGCCCAGGCAATGGAAAGCACGGGACTGCACCAGACTCAGGCCCAGGCAGCACGGTCCCAGCAGCGGCAGCTATTGGGAAAGCTTGCGTGGGGCAGAGGGGCACGCGCAGAGGTAGAAAGGGCGTGGGTTTGGAGGTTACGATGACTCAGGTGGAATCTTGGTTGTGGCACTTCCTTGTTTTATGATCTTAGAAAGGTTCTGTAATCTCAGTATCATTTTCTTGGTTTGTGAAAATACAGGTCTAGGGACCAGCAGATGGCGTGATGGTTCTTTTTTTTATTTTGGAGAGGTTTTTGCTATAGGGCGCGTGCGCTCACCAGACAGACAGAGAGAGACAGAGAGACAGAAAGCGAGAAATCACCCCCCAGGGGGGATGGTCATGCCACAATCCCTTCTCCTCCATTCTCCTCTCTTGGGATCTTGGGCACGCACGCACACGCGCCCGGCGTGAGTTTAAGACACCGGGTCTGGGACGCGAACCACGGTCGACTACGTGGGAGTCCAGCGACATAGCCATTACGCCAACTGCTGGTCCCGCGTGATGGTTATGCCACTGGACTCCTCTGTAGTCGACTACAGTTTGAGCCCCAAATACAGTGAGTTAAAATTCACGTTCTATGTGTGTGTGTGTGTGTGTGTGTGTATGTGTGTATGTGTGTGTACCCAAAATCCTGAGGAAAGAACAGAGAAGGGATTGTAGTGTGGCCATAAAGAACATGGCTGCTTACCTGCTAGAGTTAGTATCTAATAAACATCACGACTTTCCTGTTGCAATTACCTGTGCCCATTGCGTGGCAGGCCTAAGGTTTTCATTAAGAAACAGTCATTGTTACAAGATCCCTTGTCCACCACCTGCCACCGAGGCCTTGAGGTGGGGTTCTGCCTCAGCAGCACCTGTGATTCTGGAGCCTGATAAAGGATAGGCTCATGGTCAGCCACGAGCTCCCCGCTATCCTCGGGGGAGCGGCCAGTCCACCGGGACACAGCATGTGCAATGCTCCCAGACAGGCCTCAAGCCTTCTCCTGACCTCTCCTGGGACAGTGTGAAGAGAAACATCCTTTCTAAGGAAACGAGTGTATGGCCGGCACATACTTGCCTCAGTGTTCGAGGCTCACTGCTTGGCAGACGCCTTCAACCTGCGCAGACTCCTCCAAGCTGTGTGCTCTGTCTGTCTTCCTCCTCTCTGCACTCTTTCTAACTTCATGTATTTTCACTCTCCTTTGCCCATAGATCACAGAACCTTCTTTTTCCCCTACTCTTTTTGCCAGGTGATTCCATTCCAATGTGCCCTCAACACAGATGTGCATGCATGTGTATACACACACACACACACACGCGCGCGCGCGCACACACTCTCTCCCTTTCTCTCTTTAACTAAGAAATCCTGAAGCAGATGCCAGGAATGTGTCTGCTGCCCTTCTGACAGAGGCTCTGATGCCATCTTCAGGGCCACGGGGAGGACAGAGCCGGACGTGGGTCACGCACTCCACGGCTGGCCCGGCTCGTATTTTTACCGTGGCACGGCTTTGGACTCCAGGCAGGGAGTGGGTCTGGCTGCTTCTCATTCCTGTACTCTACATCAGGGCTCCATAATAACCTCACCCCTTGCCTTGGCTGGATCTTTCTGCCCCAAACCGTCCACCATCAATGGAACACAGTACCAACTCTCTTCCTCCTGCCAACCTAGTCTAGCTCTGAGTGTCTGTTCAAGTCCCTAAACCTGGTTCTGATGCACCGTTTTTGGACATAAACAGAGACTGAACAAGCTCGATGCGCTCCTTGGCTTAAACTGCTGCCCCGACTCCCCTTCCCCTCCCTTTGTCTCTGACTCCAAATAAGGAGTGCTCCTTGTTACATAATTGGATGTTCCAGCACAGAAGCTGACATAGGAGGTCAAGCACGCATGCGTGTAAGACTTCCCTTTGACTTAACAATGCCTTTTTTGGGCATCTAACTCTTCTCTTCAGCTCCCTTCCCCCCACTTTCTCCACACCATCCAACAATCAAGGGAGATTTATAAGCTTGGCTCAGATCAGAACTCTTCCAACCTTGGCTTAGAAGGCGGGGTCATGAGGTTGAATTTACTCTGTGTCCCCCTCTGCCCCCCGGCAGGCCATAGAGAGTGTGCTTATAATTTGGCAGAAGTTCCTGGAGTCTAAGGCAGTTGTGTACAAGTCTTTTAAGGGAGCAAGAAGAGTAACAATGAGGCTGGAAGCAGAATAAACTTGTCTGCTTGGAGACGGTAATGCTAGACGTTAGAAAATGAGGACATTTAAGGTGGAGATGCATCAAAATCCAGGTGGCTGACCCCCCTGGTTCCCCCCACATCCATGACCAGCTACAGTGTGTTCTGAACAGCTAGAGAAGGGCAGCAACGCCCTGCCTGCTCTCTAAAGCTCAGAGCTATTGTAGGAGAGAGTGCAAAGCCTACAAGTGGACGTGGCTCAGCAACCTGGGCTGCACACAGAGCAGCCAGGCAGACAGGGAGACACCGGGGCCTCACTCCACATTTCTTGTGGGGCCAGGGTGGGTTCAAGGGGGAGGGTCCTGCAGCTGAGTTGTAGTCAAGTTCCCAGCTTATTTATTTAACAAAGAAAACAAAGCCAAAAGGTATAGTACTGCAGGGACTTTTTTTCTTTTATTGCCCGAGGGCACATGACCTAGCCAGAGAGAGAGAAGCTGCCAATGAGGCACGGTCACATCACTATCCCTTTTCCTCCATCTCTCCATCCCACCAGGCCTTTGGGCACCCACACACACCGGGCACGTTTTCCAGGCCTCAGGGCTGGGAGTCAAACCATAGTTGACCATGTGGGATCTAGCTCCCTCTGCACAGCGCTTGACCACTGAACTAAGGAGTCAGCCCAAACCACTTTTAAAAATAAAACCTGAAAGCTGTCCAGGTCTTCTTGCTTCCTATTTTAAGGACACTTCAAGAATGCTGAAACCAACACAAGATACTTGAGAAGAGGGCCAAAAGTACTACTAAAAAGATGAGAAAAACAATGTGTTAGGGAAGAGGAAATGCTCTGAACAGAGAAGGGTCAGCCTCTTCGCTTCCTTCTACTGTGCGGCAGCCCAGGGTGAGGACAGTGCCGAACAGCTGGAGTCCTATTTTCATCTAGCTAATATGAAACAAACAGCCTAAGGGTAAAGTCTGGATATAAACGTTTGACAGTAAATGACATGAGATAAAAAGTACAAAATATCATCACCTGGATTATCTATGATGAGCAAGGACAGAGACCACAATAGCAAGGCTCTCAAAAGTAACTGTAAAATTCTTCTCTTGTGCAATGTTCACACTGGCTGCATTCAAATGCACCAGCTACATTTAGAATTTGCCTGCCCTTTGGAATAGCAATGCCTTCCCATCAAACAAACCGCAAAACCCCCAAAAGCGAAAAGGAAAGAAAGCCAGGGAAATTCAGCTGCATGCCCTCCGATTTCATTTACAGCATGAGGGGCACATGGGTCTCGTTAGCTTCACTGCCAGGTGGCCTTCTAGCCAGCTGACCGGAAATGATCTAGTGGACCTGTGGATGGAGAGAGAAAAAGGTAAGAGACTCAGGCCCACTCCAGAGCAATTCTCACTGGGGCTGTCTACCTGCTTCCGGCACCTCTTCCTACCAGTGTCGCCAGCAGCACTTGTCTGCCTGGGGGATGCTGCTCAACCACGTGTGGCACCTCTGTTCATCCACGCTGGAAAAGGGCCCGGGCGTTCTGCTCCCTGACGGAAGACACAGGGTGTTCTGGATGCTGCTTTAATGAGCCCACTGGCACAAAATCACCTTGGCAGGCCTCATGAAGCCTTCGCTGTTTTGAAGCCCAATTCTGTGCAGCTCAGGGAGACGGTCATGCCAGGAACCGGCGACTGACAGGAGGAAACTGCTTTGGGGTGGGGTACCCTAAGAGCATATAAACGGGACTAATTTTGAGCCCCTAGCTGAAGGCATCAGAAACAGAAAATACCCTGTACTCTCCTTTTCTGAAAAGCACGTATTAACCTAACGCTTACTGGACACGTTATATACACCTAAAGGGACAGATACATCATTATTCCTATTTTCAAGAGGAGACTAAAGTCGAAGAACAGCCGCAGTCCACTGCTGCAGATCGGAACTTGGGCTTTGAACATGTGGGTTTGAATTTGGGCTCCACACTCATTAGCTATGTGACTGCGGTAAGGCCTTGGGCTTCAGTTCCAACCTCTAAAACTGAAAATGTGTCCATTAGGGACTAAGTCTGTTTTGTTCACCACTGACCAGCCCTTAAGTGATTTTTCAATGAACAAAGGAATGAGACCAAAATACATCTTGGGGGTGAGCGCTCCGTAACACCCTGGACGAAGACCTCTCAGTCGGGCCCAGAGACGGCTTAGACCAGGCGCAGGGTGCAATCACTTCTTTAGCTCCCACACAGCAGCCTTCATTCCCACTGCTCTTCTCCACCAGGAACAGCACCCACTAGAAATGCAGCCTGGCTTGGAGGTGCCACGGCCGACACTCTGAACCCTGGAGTAATGAGCCACTGAAGGAATTTAAGTGTAGAATATATATTCAAGTTGATTTTCTGGAAGAAAGCATGCTCCTGGCAAAGCTGAGGATAGAGTAGGGACAATAGGGAAAGCCTGAAGATACGGACCCAGCCGGCGTGTTGCATGTAGGTGTTACTCAGAAACCGGTCTCAAGCTACAAGGAAGACACACTGAGTGACCTATTAGCAGGGCCCACATGCCAGCAGGTCAGTATCTGGCCTTTCCCTTCATGCGATCTCTGAGAGAGAAATCTCTGAGAGAGATGCGAGCACCACAGGTGTGCAGCTGGCTCAGAGATGGCGCTTCCTTCTTCTGGCTGGCGAGGCATGCGTCAGCGCCACGATCAGCAAGTCAGCAGCCACAAACCCACCTGTGTACAGACCCCAGGAGAGCCCAACCTGAGTACGACGGACTCGCCAGCTCTGCACACCCTCTCCTTTACGTCCTGTCAGGAAGTACTTCTCAGTTGTGACCAGTGGTACCCGTCAGAGAAAATCATCTTTAAGAGCACTGAGCTGTGTTCTCCTTCTGTTTAGCCCCACAGTGACTACATGTCGTCAGTTAAGACAGTGTCCGGCTAAGATGGTGAAAGGAACCGGGCTCGGCATACACCTGGGTGAGAACTGATCCCAGAGCAGGAAGGGCTCAGCTCAAGTACTCAAAGATCACAGGCATCTCAGTGGGCAGTTACGCACAGGCCTTCCAGACCCAGACACACTCACATGTGGGTAACAAGGCAGCTATTCAAAGTTCTCTGACACTCTCAGGGCCGACTTCATCCACGTACTCATGGACTCTGGTGTCTATGGCCATGGGTTCCTGTGCTCTGCACTCCCCTGCGAGTGCAGGATTCAGCATCGCACCCAGTGTCTGTGCAGCTGAGCTGCTGGTGTGAAGGAGAACTCGCAGTCTTACCTCTGAACCAAGGTCCCAAAGACAAGTCGAAGACATTTCTGCATGTTTTCAGTACATAGCCATTTCCACTGTTCCATTAGCAGCAGGAGAAGCAGATCCAGAGCTGTATCAGCTAGCTCTGTCTCTATGCCTGGGAGACACAAGACATCAAAATAGCTCAGATGAGGCCCATCCATACTTCAGGAAATCTTCCAATGCACTCAGCGGCACCTGAGTCTTCGCCACCTTCGTGCCAAACATCTTGTACTCCCGCCACCCTCTGTACTCAGTTCAAGAGACGTTTACTTCACATCTGGAGAGCTTGGTGAAAGGCTCCACATTTCTTTATAATTCTGTTGTTTATGTTCCCAATATTTCATCACCTAGTAAATATTGTTATCTTATTAAGAAGTTTTGTATGTAATTATTTTGCCTACTCGCTTCTGTTTCTTCCATATCTTCCCAGGATGCTGAATACATTCTATTCCAAGTAAGAGCTCACAGCTGGTGACAAAGTGGAACTGGCAAAGCCTCATCTCTTCCTCCCTTGCATTCCACTCACCCCCACAAAGCACCATTGCAAATGTCATGGGAAGATCTGGGGGACAATCTGGGTTTTATTCTCCTGAAAAGCCTTGCAGGGGTAGCAGATGGCATGGTGGTTGAGGTGCTGGATCCTGCAAGGCTGACTGCATGGTTTGAATCATGAACCTGGCAGCTTGAAAATCATGCTGGGCGAATGAATGTGTGTGCAAGCCCAAAATCCCAAAAGGGGAAAGGAGAAGGGACCACGGCATGGCCAGTCCTCCTGAGGGTGATCTCTTATTTTCCCTTGCTCTCTGGCAAGCACATGTGCCCTACAGCAAAAAAACTAAACAAAAAACTCCCAGCTTACTTTGAAAACACTTTGATTACAGAAAGCTATGGGGTTGGGATTTAGGAAGCTTCAATGTGATTGAGATAACATGTAGTTCTCATGAGAGCATCACATCTGTGGTTAAATGCCATGATACTTGCTGATTTCATTTTTTATGACAATGTGCATGCACACAAGAAGAGAGACAGAGAGAAAGCACCTGGTCTCATCACTCTGCGTCCTCTTTCCCTAGCCCGCCAGCTCCTCAGATCTCACGTCTCTACACATGCGCCCGCTGTGCTTTCAGGCCCACCCAGGGCTGGCCGTGTGGCTCCCAGCATGGAGGTCTAGGACGCTATGGACTGTGCCGCTCAGCTGGGCACGCCCCATTCCCTTGCTCTGTCATAATCCTCCCACCTCAGCTTTCAGAGTGCTGAGACTCTAGGTGTGCACCACGGCACCCAGCCTTTGGGTTGAGCCAGGAATCAGACCCACATCTGCCACGTGACCTCATTGGTACAGCAGCAGCCCCTTGTAAGCACACGCCACAGGAGCTGGGCCTACTGATTTCCTTCCCATTGCAAAGACTAGAATGGCCATAAATGAGCCCATACCCATGCCAAGCTGAAGTTTCCTGAACATGTATATTTTATGGAGCAAAGTATCTGTTCTCCAAAAATGTTTTGTGGGGTCTCATGTCATTTATTTATTCAATTTAAGTTTATCCATTTTATTCATGATAAAGAGCACGTGTGTGTGTAAAAGAGAGAGGGAGCGGGGAGAGAAAGAGAGAGAGAGAAGCATCAGCAGGATCTTACCACACTGGGATCCCTTCCCCCAGCCCTCCAGCTCCTCAGGACTGTGGGCACACGTGCACTCGGCATGCTTTCAAGCTGATCCAAGGATCTGAACCTGTGATCCGCCATATGGCTTCCGGCACTGCAGTTCCGTTGTTACCACTGAGCCAGCAGGCCAGGCCCCATGCCCCTTCTAATTTTGTTCCAAAGTGATTATGAGTGATCTGGTGCTATTGCTGTGATACTGTAATTAATCATCAGCCATGGCTCTGCAGTCTAGAACCAGTCGGTATCCTCAGGGCTAGCATGCCCAAGCTTTCCTCCTTCAAGGGCTTGGATCAGCATGACCCCAGACTGGGACAACCAGCTGGAACTGAACCACACACTCCCTTAACCTCACGCCAGCGCCTAGTCTCCTCTCTGCACTGTATTTCAAGGGGGCCTGGGAGCTGATGTGTTCTTAGATGTTCCATCTTTGCTCAAGAATGATGTGTTATTAGATTCTGTGTCTTTGCTTATTCTGTTTCTTGGGAAATAGCATCCTCCTGAGCCTCAGCTACCTCCTTGATTCTATTATTTTCTCAGGTGCAGCATTTGCGTGGAGCTGCCACCATGTGGCAACAATCAGTCATAGCAGTAAAAACAAAAACAAAACAAGAGAAGGCACGCTAGGTACCATCTCGTATTACATGAGCCTTTGAGGCTCAGGGGCAGAAGTGCTCAGCCATAACCTACTATATCCCTTTTGAGAGCTGCTGTTCAGAACGCACAGGCTGCATCCCGGCTAGAGGACAGTACTTCAGCCGTTCCTCTTATCTGAGGTTTCTTCGTGTTCTCTGATGCTTCTGCTGTCACCCCTCTTCATTTGCTTACCCAGATTGAAGGGAAGGGACTGTAAGGCCTGTTTTTCACGTACTTTACTGCCCACAGAGCAGAAGTGATTTGTTCATGGGTACCTGAGAGACAGTGGTGAAATCCTTTTTTTTTCTTTTGAATCCATGATTTTGTGATTTTTAAATTCTCAGCAGAAGCCTCTGAATTGGCTGAATTGATAAACCTTCTTCTAAGTTTTGACTCAGCAAATATACTAATACCCAGGGCTTTGAAATTTTCCTCTGTAGAATGCACGTGCTATTTCCCTACAAGGAAGCAGACCTGCCCTGCTTCGAATGCTTCTAAGCTGGGAGTGGATCCTCCTGTAGACTTATACACTCCATGGTAACCATGGTAGCATCAGCCATGGCAGGAAATGAAGCAGAAGGATCTATCTGAGGAAAGATGATTCTATGTGAACATGCCATGTTTCAGCTGCCCTGCGGCAACACGTGACAGCCAATACTGAGGCACTGTTGGCCCACGTGTTGGAGCTGCGGTGATACTTGAATGGCATCACTAGAGAGGAATCAGAACGGAGAGCTATAGAGAAGGGAGCCCACAAAGGAGACTGACGGGAAGCTACAGGAGAGGCAGAAAGAAACCAAGGAAGCGGCACCACAGACACCAAGGGAAGAACGTTTCTAGGTGAAGGCAGTGGTCCCATATGCCAAAAACAGGCCAAAAATCACTAAAATAAGATGTTGACCCCATGAGCCTGAATCTTTTCCTGCTGGGTCAGAAGTCTCTGTGTCTATGCCTGGCCCCATGGCTCGTGCTGGCTCTGGGGATCGTGTCCTGCGCATCTCTGTGCTCTGTGCTCTGTGCTCAGTGCTCAGCACTCAGCACTCAGCACAGCCCTTCCACTACTGCGGTGCTCAACACGTGGCTCGCTGGTTCAACATGACGGAAGTCAGAGCTGCAAAGACCAACTATCCCACGTCCCAAGTGGACTTCACCCTGGCTCTCTTCGCTGTGGCTCTGTGCAGAGGGCTTGTCGCTCACCTGGGTCACTGTGGCTAAGGTCTTGGGCTGGCTTGGCAGCACCTGACAAGCAGCCGTCCACATCACCTTCGGGGATCTGTTGAGGATCTTTCTCTGGGGCTTCTGTTGGCTGCGTTTCCAGTGACTTTGTCTGTTGTTCAATAAAGGACTCCATCCCAGACATGGACAAGACCTCTGACTCCTGAAGAGACACCAGCAGCACATCACTCAGCACAGAGAGCAAGAGAGCAAAGGAAGCCCTCGTGGTTTTCCCTCCTCACCCAACACGAGTACCACAGGTATAGAACCGCTGACTCTGTGGCCACTGCAATAAGGCTTTATTTCTACCCAAGTTGCCGAGGAAACAAGTCTGCCCTGGGATTCTCACTTCTGTACACATTTTTAGGTCACCTGCTCTCTTCCAGCAATAGGCTTTCTTTCTCTCCCGTCACCCACCATCCCAAATCCATGACCCCTGAGAAGCCAACTGCCATCCCAGAACTTGGAGCAATTCCAATCCACTCAAAGAAAATACTTTTAGCATAAAAATCAGAAACCCAATGTTAGTTAAGGCCTTTAGCAGAATATGTACATCCTTACTGACTTTAGAGAACGTCTCAGCCGCCTGTAACTATAGGATCAACATCCCATATCTCAACTCCAGAAGTTTTCTGAGCTTTTTCTTACCACATGGGCTTCCTGGAGACAATAGAGAACCTTGTCATGTGTTTCAGTCACACTCAGTGCTGGAGCAATTTTACTGGATGAGAACCTCAGTCTGGACCTGGTACACAGGGCAGAGACAGAATGTAATTCAAGATCTTGATCCCCATTCAAAGGATTAGATGGTATTGATACTTCAAAACAAGAACACCCATATTTACTCTTCAGAGATTACTGTGGTCTGGTTTGCCAGGGAAGACTTAGTCCTGAAATGCCCCCCAAAATATATATTCAGGAGTTTTTTTTAAGCTTATTTATTTCTCCTATGACAGAGAGACAGACAGACAGATGAGCGCACCCAGACAGGGTCTTGATGCTGTAATCCACCCCTAGCCTTTGCCAGGCCTGAATCGTTAAGTGCAGGCCCTGCATGCTCAAGGTTGTCTCCAGATGCTAACCCAGAACCTTCCCACGAGGGGCAGCGTGCAGAGCACTATCTTTTACCTCTGTGCTAACACGTGGTACTTTCTGGCAATTCTTAGTAGACAGTGCGACAACTGCTACCCCAAGCTGTATCTATAGCGCATTTCGAATACAGACCAGTCCGTTGTAGGTACGGTCCCGCAGACAAGAAGAGTGGTGAGCACACACTACACACTCATTTAAAACCTACTAAAGGGGCTAGCAGGTGGCACAGCGGTTATGCTGTTGGACTCCCGCATGGCCGATTATGATGAGTCCTGGACTCTGTGGCTTCAAAAACCCCATGGTCTCAGGAGGAGAATGGAGAAGGGATTATGACATGGCCATCCCCCCAGAGGGCTGATTTCTCACTTTCCCTCTCACGGTCTCTGCCTCTCTCTCTTTCTCTCCAGTGAGTGCACATGCCTTATGACAAAAACTGTTGTTAGTACCCTTCTGGGTCATCCATTCATTCTCCTTTTGTTCCAAGTAAAATCAGGAAAAGAACTGCCAGTGATCACTTCCGAATTTCAGGGAGCAGGGACTCAAGCAAGGGCACCATGGCCACCCTAAAGAATGTTAGCCTAGTTAGTGAAAGGCTAAATACTGTGGGGCTGCTGTTGCCAAAACAGATGGACAGAGAGGTAGACACGTGTGCACTCCAGCTCTCTCTTTCCTCACAAGGCCAGATACAGAAGAGATTTCCAGTAAGGGGGAGTGTGAGCTCTTGCCTTCCTCATGTCAGCGTCGAGTGCTGCCAGGGAACAGCTGGGACCCTAGAGCATCATTGGTTACTGAGGAAGACCCTGCAGTTTCCATTCTAACCCTTTCCCGTTTTTACTTATTTATTTATTTCAGTTTGCTAAGGGGTGTGTGCATTCTAGAGGGAAAAAGAGACAGAGAGAGAGGAAAAGCAAGAAATCACCCCTGGGGGGATGATAATTCCACAGTTCCTTCTCCTCCAGTCTGCTCTCAGGATTTTGGGCATGCATACATATGGGCCTAGCATGATTTTCAAGCTGCCAGGTTTGGGACTTGAACTGTGGAGTTTGCCATATGGAATCCAGCACCTTAACTTCCATGGCACCTGCTGGCCTGCCCTTTCCTATTAAATTGCTGAGCCAAGAAATGATGGCAAACAGATCAGTTGTAAGTCTTAATTCTTAGAAAGAATCATCTTAATTTCTCAGGAAAACAGAAAAGAGAACATCCATATTCTTATGTTTTCCTTCTAGCCCGGAATCCCTTGTCAGCTGGGCCTAGGTTCCTATGGCAAGAGCAGACATTTAGCAAAGCTGCCTCTGCCCCCCTTTAACCCTTCTGGGCAGAGCACAGGAGAGCCAGGGTCTGGCTTAACCTGAAATCTGGTGTGCATCACCACATTCTCTCTTCTGAGGCTTAAGTGAATGGGGGTGGGCTTTGCTGGAGGACTGGGGATCAACCTGAGAACTGGGGAGGGCCTCTGGGTGACTGAAGGGCTTCTCACTTGCTGGCTTTCTTGTTTTCTGTCTGGGGCTTGCTTTCGGTCTCAGCCTCACTCAGCTCCTCTGTGGGGCTCTGGGGTTCAGAGCGAGGGAACGCTGTCTTCAGTGTGTCCACAATAGCACTCACCACCATCTGTAGGGGTCAGAGATACAGGGTCAGAAAGGGCTATTCACAGCTCAGATGCAAACTACTAAATAAGCAGTAATTTCACAGCTTTATGCAGTAGGACAGGCACAGCATTATCTAGCAGAGCCTTATCCAGCAGAGCATTACCCATCAGGAAAGTCAAATATCAGCTGATGACGTAGAGAGAGGAAGCTCTCTTCTCTCTCCACTTCTTCTCTCGATGGCACAGGAATCTTCCTCACCGTAAAGATGAACAATGCCATGGGAAAATAAGCCCGAATGTAGGATAAATAAAAACCTAGAAGTTTTGTGGCCTGAGAAAGTAACTTCATTTTCAATTGTTTTCTTTTGATATAAAAAGGTGATTTCTAATTTCCAAATAGATAATTCCTTTGCCAAGATGTGAATATATGGAAGTAACAGAGGCAGGAGTATAAGGAGGAAAGGAAGAATAAAGAAGACAATAAATAAAAAAATAAACTCTAAGGGTGTAAATAACAACAACATGCTTAGAGTAATTCAGAGAGAAGAGCTGGTGTTTCTCTAAGTGCAGAAAGAATAATAAAAATCATTCAGGTCAAAAATTATCTAGGGACCAGCAGTTAGCGTAATGGCTATGTCGCTGGACTCCCACGTAGTCGACCGCAGTTCGAGTCCTGGACCCGGTGGCTTAAACTCACTCTGGGCGCGTGTGCGTGCGTGCCTAAGATCCCGAGAGGAGAATGGAGAAGGGATTGCAGCGTGGCCATCCCCCCGGGGGGTGATTTCTCGCTTTCTATCTCTCTGTCTCTCTCTGTCTGGTGAGCGCACGCGCCCTATAGCAAAAACCTCTCAAAAAAAAAAAATTATCTAGAGTTAATATAAACTTCTCTATTTATAGAAAATAAAATAATCTTCATTAATACAAATAAAATAATCCAAATACTTAATCTTCATTGAAGACTAAGAATATCCCTTAAATGGAAAAATGATATACAGATGTCTGTTAGAAAGGAAAACACACAAAGAAATGAAACCCTCCCATATCAAAGAAACGGAAGCGAACACTGACATTTCTTCTGATGTTCTTACTAATTAGCAACCCTGGCTCGAAGGAGTGGCACACCTCCTTTAACTCATTCTTCATAAACTTCCCCAGGACCACAGTTCTGCCTAGCTGAAGTGGCCAATAAAATGACAGTAAAGTCTAGGGGAGAGCAAATCGGGGACAGAACACAGAGGATGACATCACAGAGGATGACATTATCACAAGATCTTGTTCTACAGGCTCATAAAATTGTCATCTATAGGACTCTCCTGTCTTGTCCACTGCTGTATTTCCAGTAACTGGTATGATCCCAGGCTCAAAATGGGCACCCAGTAAGTAATACATGCAAATTCATTCATTTGCATGTATTCATGCAAATGAATGAATACTGCATGGACCCAGGGTTTTATCTAGTTGATCCCTTTCTAGTTTGCAGGTTTCCCCATATAGCACTGGGTGTCTCCTAACACATACTGCATGAAATTCCAATTTATTTTGTCCCCCAAGCCTAAGTGAGAAGAGGGAGGTCAGACTCCTGCTGAAAAGCTGGTGTTTGAAAAGAGTCTTAAAAATTCTAATCTATGTTCTACCGACTCCTCTGTGCTGTCTCCCTCATCCCACCTTCCTTAGTTTTTCAAGCCCGCCTCTATTCTGATGAACAGTCCACATTTATAGGAACTAGAGCTGAGCACAATGGCCCTGCTGGTACCTTGTCTATTCTAGAGACCATGAACGGTTTCTTGACAAAGGCAATACGAGCATCTGTGTTCAGAGCAAGGAACTCCTGCATCTCCTCACTGTTAGTGATCTCAGGAATGGCACAGAGTTGCTGCAAAAGTAAGACACAAGAAGAATTTTAGAGAAATTCCAGTCCCTGGACTCTCCATTTGGGCATGGGTGTCTGGGGGTTAGGAAGTGAGTAAAGTGAAAGTGAAAGGATGCTGACCTTCAGAAATGATTCCAGGAGGCTCTTACGGGCTTCTACTCTGTCACTGTCCATGTTTCCGAATGGGAGATCTGGAAAGAGCTTTTTAGGACCTTTCACATCTTCAAAAGAAAAAAGAGTTCATTCATTTAACATTCACAGAGAGCTACTGCATACAGGACATGATTCAAAAACAAACCGAAATACTCAAAGATTTTTTCTTTTCTGGAGTTCCAAGTATTCTCCAAGAATATAACATACAAGCTACTCTCATTAATGTTAAGAGGCCATATATTAGTGTGGTTACAAATGACACTGAATCCCATGGCTCACATTAAAATTGGGCTCCAGCCCCTACTGTAACAATGAACTGAGGCAAGTTGTGTAATCTGTGCCTTTGTTTCTTTTCTATAAAACAGGGATAATGATAATATCTATTTCATATGCTGTTATGAGGATAAAATGAGCTAATGTATTCCTGGTATATTTTTTCTTTCTTTTTTTTAGATTTTATTCATTGTCATTATTTTTTATTATTATTATTTTTAAAGTTAACCAGAGAGAGACAGAGATAAAGTGGAAAAGTGAGAAAGTAAGCTGTCAGGTTCAGGACTCAAACTGAGGTCAGCCAGGTGGGAGTCCAGCTACCTTAACTACTATACCATTCCACCTGCTGGCCCCCAGCACATATTTTTAAGCTTGGTGTCAGTAACAGGAATTGTTTTTAAGAAAGAAAGGCATACTTTATGCATAAACTTATTAAAATGTTTAGGAGATAATCAGCATTTTTCTGTTTTTTGGAGAGAATTTTGCTATAGTGTACATGTACTTGCTGAAGATGAGAAATCACCACCCCTGGAGTGATGGCCATGCCACAAACCCTTTTCCTCCATTCTCCTCTCAGGATTTTAGATATGTATGCACATGTGCCTGGCGCTTCAAATCACTGGGTCCAGAACTCGAACCACAGTCAGCCATGGGAGTTCGTCTTAATCATTATACCACCTGCTGACCCTGACCACCAGCATTTTTAAAAAGCAAAGTAGCTGATTACTAGCTGATTTTTAAAGTTAAAATTTATCATAGTCTCTTATTTTTCCCCATTCTTCATACTATATACAAAACAGCCTGTTATTTTTTTTCCAAAGAGAGATTTTTGCTATAGGACATGTGTGCTCGCCAGAGAGACAATAGACAGAAAGCAAGAAACCACCCCCAGAAGGATGGCCACGCTGCAATCCTTTCTCCTCTCATGATTTTGGGCATGTACACACGCCTGGTGTGAGTTTTAAGCTGCTAGGTCCAGGACTTGAACCACAGTCGACTACATGGGAGACCAGAGACATTACCATTACACTGTCTGCTGGTCTCAACAGCCTGGTTGTTAAAAAAAAAAGTAAGACATCAAGGATTCTGGATGTTTTATATTTAAGAGTGATCATTCATGAATCTGGAAAAATTCCTTCAGCTCTTCACCCTACCTTACGGACAGAAGTAGAAATGTGAACACTTCTCTTCTATACTTAAAATGGATGGGGCTCCAGAACAAGGCAAAGGTCTACCTCCGTGGCAAAGCACTACCTCAGAAAGAATGTGATCGGTGCTGTCCAGCACTAACACCCAAAACTCCTGAAGCAAACTTGGGAAGTAGACAACCTCACTGCACCATTCTCTTCCTCCATCCCTCCCCACAAACCAAGATCAGCTTGTCTAGATGAGAAAAGTAAGCAGGCCATCCAGGGCTGGGGAACTCCTGACTTTTGATGAACTTTCGGAGATCTGGCTTCTCCTCCAGACGGGTCTGCAGATTCAAGAACTCTCGGTAGCGGCGGTTCACAGTGTGGTAGGCCAACTGCTGGAGGCCACTGCTGTTCTCACCATTAAGGGCGGTCTCATACTGTCAAATGAACAAATACGTAGACTAGATCAGCCAGGTTTCGGCAATTTATTATTAAGGTTTCAATGACTAGTTTGATGGCCACGCAGTAATGGTAGAGTAGGGAGGATGGGACAGAAATATTCCTGTTGTGTTCCAAAGTCTATTACACTTGATTGTTGCCCTGAGTTGTAAAGAATAACTCAAACTCCAAGGGTGGGCAAATTAAGGAATGAGGTCTACTTCCTAATTTAGGTGGCCCAGAAAGTCAGAAATGAGTTTCACTGTCTCCCACTAATACTTTCATTTGAAAGCCCCCTCCTCTAGACACTTGCTTTAAACTATTTTTCAAATCACTGAGTAAGAAATTGAAGGTTTAGTACCTATAAAAATGATACTGCCTCTATCACCAGAATGGACATTGCAAGGGGAAAAACCACTGTTTCATTATTCAGCCACTGTTGAGCATTAATTAGGGGGAAGAACAAAAGATTTCTAATAGCAGATGAACAAAACTTGTTTGCCTGGAATGAATGAAAGAGATACATGCTTTTGTTCTGCTTCAGGCAATTAATCTTCATAATTGTTATTCTTAAAGCTTAGCAGAAGTTTTTTTTTTTCCTAAGTACATATCATCTGTATGATTAGAAGTCATGTGACGATCATAAATGCTATAAAGGGTCTAAGTTTGCTGCCTTCACATGCTTGAAGGACTGATATGCGGGAAAAAGATTACTTGTCTGCATGGTGTGAACACTCTGGACAGCATGGAAGCTGCACCAGATGGCAATACCACACTCACTTCTCTTGCATTCTCCTGGGATTTTGGGCATGCAAGCACACATGCCTGGCATGATGTTAAAGCCACTGGGTCCAGGACTCGAACTGTGGTTGGCCATGTGGGAATCTAGCACATTAACCACCATGCCTCCTGCTGGCCTGAAAGGAAGTTTTTGATGGCATAGTTAAGGTATAGTGCAATGCTGTGGATGAACTGTACATGTGCTTGTTTTTATTATAAGTAGGTTATTGCTATTGTTTAGTTATTATAGAGAAAGCAAGTAATGAAACAAAAATATTTGTTGGCAGGACTTGAGGGTAATGTTTTTAAATGTTCTAGAGCTAGAGAAGGAGAGGTATTTGTTATTAGCTGTGAGTAAAGCAGTAGTCCCTCAGACCAGCACTGGGAAGGAAAGACTAGAAGACACAGGTGGAATTAGGGTGAGGCTTTCACACTAAGCTCCTGGGAGTGATGTTTTCCGTGGAGTTATTCGGCTCCTTGAGGGACAATATTCAATACTGCTATGTTCACTCTATCACAGAACCTGAAAACTGTTTATCACAAAATGTAACAATATTGATATATAATTTAAAGTCAAAGTTATAATATGTATATATAAAAATCTAAATGGAGGACTGGATGATGGCACAGTGGTGAAATGTGATACTCCCCAAATAGGGGAGTTCAGATCTGGAGACCTCCCTGATACATCACACATGTGGAGGGACCCATGATTTGGGGTTGACTGAAGCTGGGGTGGCCTGTAGTCTCAAGACTCTGTTGGGGTGCCTGTCTCTGTCTGTATCCCTCACTCACAAAATAAACCAATAAATAAAAATCTAAACCCAATCTCAAGCTACACACATTTGGCTACATTATTTTGGTGCATATTTTTTATTTTACCCTTTTCCAATGCATCTTTAGAGTAAGTAGTAACAAATGAGGAAAAAATTTAGCAACAAAAAAGAAAAAAAAATGGAAAGAAGACTATGAATTTAAAAATTCTACCACTTTTCATTTAATATGTTAGAACACATAAGATGTAATAATCAGAAGCAACACTTTTATGTGAGAAAATGTGTATCATAGGGACACACAGAATTAAAACGAAAAGGCAAACAAAACACTAATAAAGTTATACCAGTCCTTTCATGTTAGCCTTAGTTAGCGAACCAGACACTGAACTTCTGAAATTTCACTGTGTGTGTGTTTTAAGAAGGTAGGTTATTTACCTATATTTATCTCAGTAGGTAGTAAATTCCTTATTCCTGGATGTGTTTAAGAACAGACCTGGGAACCACTTGGCAATGATATAAATGGGTGGTGAGATTAGAGCAGTTGTTACCCCCAAATGGATTTAGGACAGGCTCTCTCCATGTTACCTGGAGAGTTATACTAAAAAAGACAAAATATTGGAACGTATCACTGGAGATTATCATTCAGAATCTGACAGTCTGTCAGAATCTGAATATTTAAAAAGCAGTCTGAGTGAGTTTGAGGTACAGTTGCCCACCTTAGACCTGAGGATTATGTGTAGGGATAGGACAGGAGCCTACTCTAGTCTGCCTTACAAATTATATTCAGAGCACTTTCACATAGATGTTAAACAGAATAAACAAAGAGCCTGCTCTCCCCGAGAATATTAGCTTCATTGACTGTTTTCCAAACCCAATCCTAGCCCACAGTGGGTGGCCACAGCTCTCATCCTGTTACCTTCACAGTATAGAGTGTGTATGGGTGGAATCCAGTGCCACTGTGCTCTCGGGCAGTAATGGTGCCAGTGATACGAAGGTTCTGGATGACAACTGGGCCATCTGGACTACTCAGGGGCTCAAAGCTGAAGGTGGCTGAGCTGAGAGGACCAGGTGGAGAGGAGGAAAGCAGAACCGGTGGCAGTGCAGGATCCAGGGAGCTCACGCCACTGGTGAGATCCTTCTCTAAACATGAGGGTCGTGGAGGGCAGGTCGTTTCCTGTCGCTCCAGCAAAGCTGTAAGAGAGCTGACATCTCTCTGCTCTACCTCCTTGTCCGCTGTGTCAATCTGGATCTCTGGACAGGAGTTCAGCATGGAGACCAACAGGCCTGCCTCTGTTTCTGCCCCTGGGCCCTCTTCAGCCTCTGCTCCCTCAGTGCCTTCAGATCCTTCACCATCCTTAGGTTCCAAAACCTGGGAATCCTCTAGGGCACACAGGGCATCCTGAATCCTGTCAGAGAGGAAATTGCCTGGGGTCATGAGCATGACAGTTTCTTTGCCCAGTTCAGACAGAGGAGACTCCAGTTCTGAGTCTTCACATAAAAACAGGGGGCCTCGAATATCTGGCTGTAGGAAACGAGTTGGGTTGTTTCTGTCTTTTCTTTCTTCAGGCATCCCACTCAAATCTCCCTCTAGAGCTTCATGGCCTTCTTCGACCTCCGGGGAGGGGCCTGAAGGCCCCTCCAACTCAGTGCAGTTTAGGTGCAGTGGGCCGGCTGCTGGAGAAGGGGCTTTCCCTTCTGGCAGACTCTCTACCTTAACAACCAGTGGCAGAGATGTGGGCATTGATGGCTGTTCCAGGACACTGGCTGGGTAGAGTGGTTTGGCACTTTGTGCTGGATCATTTCTGGCCTTGGAAAAGACACCCACAAGTACAAGGTAGATCCAATCAGGATCCGAGAGCTTGCTGATAAGTGGTAACATTACATTGCAAGTAATGAGTTCCACTACTATGTGGCGTCCAGTCCTGGTCTCCAAGTGGGGCTTGGGCACTAGCCCTTGAAGCACCAAATTCACAACACCCCGCGTGTACGAGACCTCCTCACTGGGGCTGTGGACAGCAGGATGTGGGCCGGCAGTCCGGCAGTAAGCCTCCCACAGCTGGGAGGCCTCAACGGGACCACTCTGCTTCCCTACTGTGGCTTCTTTTGCCTGAATAAAGCTCTTCAGGTGACAACCGCAGAGAGTCAGCACCTTCTGGGCGAGGGCATGTCTGTCCACCATGCCCATTCTCCTCCGAAGCTCCCGGACCAACCCTTTCATAGCCGCCTCCATCTCCTCCTCAAAGGCCGGCTCCTGGCTCACTAACCGATACCAGGACAGCACAAAGTCCCGAATGATCATCTGGATGGTGCAGCTGATCTCCTGTTCCAGCTGCCTTTCTGCCTCGGGGCAGGGAGGGCAAGTGGCCACTGGGATAAAGCGTTCCAGGTGCAGTCGCCCTGAAGTTCCCACAATGGCAGTGGAGCCCAGCCACCCTCCCAGCACCACCATCGAGGCACACAGAAGGCACAGAAGCCACAGGTTGACCAAAAAGTGAATGACCAAGAGCCAGGCGAGCAAGACCCCCACGGCCATCAGCTTCCGGCTACTCAACAGATTTCCGAAGTAACAGCCGGCATCTGGCCCGGCCCCGGCCCCGGCTGGGGTCTGCTGGGGCGGGGGCAGCGTCTCTGCCTTCATGGCTGCAAGTGGCTCCCCCAGGCGACAGCCTCTTTCTGGAGTATTTCACTTCAGAGCGGGGACGAGCGTGCAGTGTCCCGGATGGAGGAAATCAGGGAACCAGCCAGGGCTCCGGGCTCGGAAGTCCTACAGGGACCGCGAAGCGACGGCGGCCCCTCCGCGCCCTCCCCTCGCTACCGCCAACGGAGGCCTCGAACCGGCCGCTTCCCGCGGAGACGCTGGCGCCGCGGAGAGCCCGGCGGCCTTCATGGTGCCCGGCCAGGCGGCGCTCACGGACGCCGAGGGCAGCCGCCGGGGCCGCGCCCTGCAGTGGGCTCATCGGGGCTGGGCCGCCCTGGCCCCTGCGCGCCGCAGCCCGGGACCTCCAGGGCTGCCGGCCCCTGCCGGCGACAACTTCCGGGTCGACCCCGGCGAGGGCGAGGCATGCTGGGAGGGCGGCGCGCGCCGGGATCGCGCAGCTGCGGGCGCCCCCTGGTGGTGAGGAGCCGCCGAGACGGCGCCGCTCGCCCAGGGCGGGAGAACGGGAGCGGCCTCGCGGCAATGACCTTCAAGACTCGGCCTCCCCGCGCCTTCCAGACGCCTTCCACCTGCAAGTATTCAATTAGTTGTTCAATGAAGACAGCCAACACCCCTTACTGCGTGGGCAAACTCGTATCCCACTATGTCTGAATCCCATAGAGGCGTATTTTCATTGGCCTGACGGAACTTAACATCCACCCCCTTCCCTGTACTCACCCCCAGGACACAGCCCACCCACCTGTTCTCAGGAATTGAAAAATACAAACCATAAAACGTAATACGGAGATGGATTTATTCTTTAAATTTCGTATCTGTTATCACAAAGTCAAACCGGTGATTTGGGGTTATCTGCCAGTGGCGTTCCCCAAGTAATCAAACAGATTGAGCATCTGCTGTGTTCAATCACTGTGAGATAGCGTGGAGCAAGAGAGGCAGTGCTTGTCCTCAAGGACCTCTGCTAATTGGGGAGCCGAGCTCTTTGACCATGAATGGGTATCTAATAATACAAGTCTGTACCGGATACTCAAGTGCAAACTCTTGTAAGCATTCAGGGGAAGGAAAGATCATTGATTTGCAGGGGCTAAGGGGAGCCATGCAGATAAGGAGCCTTCGTGCCAAATCTTCAAGGATGAGGGGTTCTTAATATCTACCTCCATCCTTTTTTCTCCCCTCTCAAAGGCAGAGGTAGACTTGTATTCTCAAATATTCCAATATACTAATTTGGAATGTGCTCTGTGTTTCGCTGTGTTTAGTGGTAGTAAATTCCCCGTCAGTTGTCTATACAGACAGAATTACCTACAGAATGAGTAAATAGCTCACAGTAGCACTGACTGTGCAGAAGTGTTTGTGTCTGTTTTCTGTGAGGCTGGCTTCGTTCCCCACCCCAGTCTCCAGGATTCTGTCTGCAATATTGCATTACTGCAATTCTGCAATGCAGCTGTCTTTTTTCTGGCCCAGGACATGTATCATCTGTGTAGAGCTGCTCATGGTTGCCCATCTTCAGCATTCTCCATGTTGTTAGCAGCCTTTCATCATTATAGCACTGCTCCCTAGATGCTCAAAGGAATCTTTAGGCAAATTCCAACCCAGCACTGTGCCAACAAGAAGCACATTGCATCTTCTTTTCTATCTCCATTTCTCCTGTTGAGTGCAAAGATTTCTTTTGAACACAAAAGGCACCATCACTTAGAGGCGAGGCATAGTTTATGAGTCATCACTTCCAAAACAGATGGGTTGATTTAGGATCCAAGTGTCTACTAAGCAGACTGGCTACATCTCGAGGTCCCAGAATGCCATTCCATGTCTCCAGGGTCCACACAATTCATTGCCACTCTTCTTCCCCCAAACAGGAAGTGAGAAGAGGACACTGTCCTTCTTGGCTCTCCCGGGCCATTCTGTTGTCCTCAGGAGCAGTTAGAGAATGACAATGATGCTCTGAAGAACTATCCCTACCACCTTTTGAGAACTAAAACATAGAAGTGAATAATGGAGGCACTAATGATGGTCTTGAAGACTTCCCATGGCAGTTCAGAGAGAAAGTTTGCTGAGCAGCATAATCCAGACTATTCAGGGCAGTGAGGAACTGACCTTGTAAGTGGGCACTGTGCCACCTGACCAGATGGCCTGGAGCACCAGGGCAGCCAAAAGTGCCTTTCTGATTCTGAAGCACATTTGATGGACATGCCAATGCACTTGGCACTTGGACTGGCATGAGCGTCTGGGAGTCTGGGGCAGGCCACAGTCTCCAAGCAGATTAATCACCAGGAGGAGGTGAGAGTCAGGCCTGATGCGTGGTGGTATGTGCACGCAGTGGGAGAGAAGGCTGGTTTGGCCATCATTGATCATTTCGCGAGGTCCTTTCCCCTTCTGACCATTTCTCAAAACATGAAAGGCGTAGTGTGAGCATGTTGGGATAATGAGACAAATAAGACACAGTAAATTACCTCAAGAGACTCTCAGGCTAGTTAAAGAAGAGGCATAAAACAGAGAAATATAATTAAACATTATTACATGCTTAACATGATGTATTATGATAGTTGCAACAGAAGTATGTACAAGAAAATGAGAACAAAAGGAGTGGCCACCTGGGGAATGAGTGGCTCACTGAGGGCTGAGTGTAAGTTGGGAAGTGAAGCAACAGTGAATGTGTTTCTGGAAAATGTAGGGTACAGAGTGGGCTGAAGGGTGGAGCGGACTTTTGGGCAGAGGCATGCATATGAGGAACAAGCAGGCATGAGGAAAGTGACAGGGACTGGAACCAGTCTGTTCCATACCTCATTTTTCTTTCAAAAACAGAAGACAAGGCAACTTCCTAAAGACAGGTGCAGTGGTGGGTAGGAGAGTGGGGAAGAGGCAATGGTGTGGAATTATCGCTGAGAGAACCAAGAGAGGAATTAATGAAGGTTGTGTACAAGAATAAAGAGGCACTGTGACCTACCTGAGGTAGATCCTGGATTTGTAGTGGCACCAATATTGTCGAGCTATTGTGTCCTGAGGTGTTTAGTATCCTCAGTGTAGGAGAGAAGCAAGCAGAAGGTGGGTCTGTTGCCAAGTGAGTAGTATCAGGGTACATGAAGCAAAAGGAGAAGTGGTTAGGATGTTGGCGTACAGAGAAGAGAGTCAACAAATTTAAATCATACTACACTGTTGTCTGGAAAAGGAAACGAAGCCAGGAGAGAGGGAATTGATCGTGAGAACAGGGCTAGAGTGGAGTGAGAAAGGTAGTGAGTAAACCAGAAGAAAAAGGTTGGTGATTAAAGGGCAGTCTATTGGAGCTTGTATTAGTGTCCTATTGCTGATCTACCCATTAATTACACACTTGGTGACATATAGCACCACAGGTTGATCTCTTGATGTCTGGAAGTCATAGTCTGAAGTGAGTTGGTAGGTTGTGTTTTTCCCAGAGACCCTCAGGGAGAATCGTCTTTCCATACTTTCCAGCATCTAGAAACCACCCACATCCTCTGACTTCTGATTCTGTGGTTCCAAGTCTTTCTCCCACTGTGACCTTCTGATTCCATTGGGCCCTCTTTGATAGTCCAGGATATTTTTTCTATCTCAAGATCTTTAGATTAATCATATTTTCAAAGTCTCTTTTTTGGCAGTAGAGTAACATAGGTTCTCAGGATTAGAATGTGATCATCTTTGGTGTAGGAGAGGTATTGTTTAGCTTACTACAGAGCCTAAATACCTAGACAGAGATGAAAATGTTTTTGTGATGTAAAGGACTGAGTGTGACCATATGTGAGTTCCTATAGTATATTGTGAATAACCTGTTAGGATTGAGGAAGGAATTTTGAGTCTATTGAGAAGGATGATTGACATGGACTCAGAAGTCAGTGTTAGAGTAGAGAAAACCATGGTCTTGGTATAAAAGTTCTCAGTAAATTAAAAGGATGACTAGGAGGTTGAATGATGATGAAATAAGAGTAGTAGAGTATAGTAATACCAAAATAGGAGAAGGAAGTTTTGCATACATTTGAAAATGAGTCCTCTGAAAGAGGCCATGAAGAGCTAAGATGTTGCCATGAGAATCTCCACATCCTGCCTTAGACACAGTGATGGAGAGGAAATAGCCACCAGAGGGCAGCAGAGAGTGCAGCATTTTAAGGAGAAATTGCCTCACATTTACTCATCCACTCATTTGTTTGTGTATCCCACATGTATTCATTCATCCCATGAGGATTAAGACAAGTATTGGGAATTCAAAGATGGGATCTAGGTTTCTTTTCTTAAATAATTCATAAATCTACTACAAGAGACAGACGTTGACACAATGTAAAACATTCTACAATAAAAACATGTCAAATAAGAGAATGCAGAGTATTAGGATAAGTTGCACAAAAGAGATGTTGTTTGATTATGCCTTGAAGGATGGGTTATATTTCTCATGAAGACAAGAGGAAGATGTCATTGTAAGAATAAGGAAAATATAAGGAATATTGAGAAGGCTGAGTGAGCTCGTATGTTGCAATAGTTTGCTAGGGCTTGTAACAAAATACCATGGACTGGGTGGATTAAACCAGAGGGCTATTTCTCACAGTTCTGGAGGCTAGAAGTCCAGGACCAAGGTTGGCAGGTTGGATTCTCCTGAGGCCTCTGTCCTTGGCTTGAAGATGGCTACTTTGTTATTGTGTCCTAACTTGGCCCTTCCTCTGTGTATGTGCATCCCTGACGTCTCTCCCTCTTTCTGTAAGGACACTAGTCATATTGGGTGAAGCTCCATTCATGTGGCCTTATTTAATCTCAGTTACCTCTTTAAATGCCCTGTTCCCCATACAGCCATATTCATTCTTAGGTATACTTGGGGTTAGGGCTTCAACATATGAGTTTGGAAAGTATACAGTTCAGCCTACAACAGCCCCTTTCTATCTGTAGGTTATATAAATGGTCGTGTTTTGATTATCGGGTTACTGAAAAGGAGAGTGATACTTTGAATAGTCCTCAATATTTGTTTTCATTGCATATAAAAGTGGAAATAGCACTGAACAAAAATTAAGGAAATTTAAGCTTGGCCCAACCTGGTGGCCCAGTGGTAGCAAATTGAACTGCAGTGCTAGAGTTATGCAGCTGATTATGGTTTTGGATACACGATCAGCTTGAAAACATGCCAGATGTGTACATGTGTGCTGAAGAAGGATCGGGAAAGGGAATTGAGATGTGACAAGACCCTGTCAAGGATCTTTCTCTCATGTGTGCTCACACATGCTTTCTATTATGAACAAAATAAATACATTTTTAAAAAAGTAAAATAAAAATGATTTAAGCTTAATTTCCATGTTGGGCTATATGGAGGACTTAGTGTTCTCGTGGACTCTCCTACTGCAAAGCAATGAGATGGTAAAGGGAAAACACTTTTTGATGAATTAATGGGCCCAGAAGAGGACATAAGGTAGGTGAAGAGTTTAAGGAGCATTATCTTGTCACATTCCCAAAACAAAACAGAGAACAACTCTGAAATGAAGGCAGAAGTGAGAGTCTCAAGCAGTGGACAGATAAAAGGGGCAGGGTGGCCTCAGGGACAGATGTACCTAACAGAACTGTAACCTAGGCTCTGAACTTTTTGCAGCAGCAAAAAAAGTAGAACCTTGTCCCTGCCACTTTGAGACAGAAACCTTGAGGGGATTTGAAAAGATTCCAGATCAGTGGCATTCCCAAGTTCCTTTCTGTAAGGAAATGTTCTCATTTTAAGACTACAAGATAAGCACACAATTGTTACAGAGTAAATATATACTTTTTTTTTTTCTTTTTCTTTTTTGGAGAGGTTTTTTTTTGCTATAGGGCGCGTGCGCTCGCCAGACAGACAGAGAGAGACAGAGAGATAGAAAGCAGGAAATCACCCCCCGGGGGGATGGCCACGCCGCAATCCCTTCTCCTCCATTCTCCTCTCGGGATCTTGGGCACGCACACACACGCGCCCGGCGTGAGTTTAAGCCGCCGGGTCCGGGACTCGAACCACGGTCGACTATGTGGGAGTCCAGTGACATAGCCATTACGCTAACTGCTGGTCCCCAGAGTAAATATATACTTTAAGTCCAAGGTCATCAAGGGTATAAAGAGGCAAGGTACCATGAATGAGAATCAGAGAAAATAAACAACAGATTCACACCACTAGGACCACAGATACTAAAACAGATCTTCATGATAGGAGATCTATTTCTCACCTCCAAATGAATGAACACAAATAGAACCTAGCAGTAACAGATTGTTGAAGCTGGCCAACAGATTCAAAATATAGCCAAATGGAATTTCTTTGAATAAAAAATATGACTACCAAAATAAAAAACAACTAAATGATTAAATATAACTAAAGAGAAAATTAATGACCTGGATTATTTGTTGAAAGAAAGTAATTAGACTGTAGCATGGAGAGCTAGGGGATAGACTGTATGAAAGACAAATTGAGAGAAATAGATAAGAGAGTAAAAAATCTAATATTTATATAATCAAGAGTTTCAGGGAAGAGAATAGAAAGAAGAAGAATAAATAGTTTAAAAGTATCTCACAGAGAATTTTGTAAAATTGAGATGAAAACATACATCTGTAGATTCAGGAAGGATGAATAATAGGAAGTAGACCAGCAAAGCTGAACTTTGATTATTTTAAAAGATGAATGAAAAAGAAAATAGTAAAATAAAATTGATTGATAGTGAGAAGGAAACAATAAAAATTAAGTATAAAAAGGGGATGTAATTACAGATTTATAGGAGAAATTAAGGACCTATCTTTATGACAGCAAATTTGAACTCTAAGGTAAAATGGAGAATATTTAGAAAAATATAAACTACAAAGTAATCTGAAAAAGAAATAGGTCACCTGAATGAATCTACATCTATTAAGAAATTAAATAACATTTTAAATGTTTACCACAAAGAAAAGTCCAGATGATTTTACCAGCCAATTCTCTCAAGCCTATTTCAAACAGAATAGGTAATTTTAAGTGTATATAAATTTATATAAATGCCTTCAGAGTATAAAAAATACATGTTTTGCAACTCATCACATAGCCTTGAAATTAAAACTGAGTAAGACAGAAATAGAAAGAAAATTTATAGGCCAGCTTCGCCCTTCAACTTAGATGCAAAAATATCTTGAATGACTATTAGTTAACTT
Source organism: Tupaia tana (assembly GCA_026018925.1). NCBI lineage: Eukaryota > Metazoa > Chordata > Mammalia > Scandentia > Tupaiidae > Tupaia > Tupaia tana. Next base: position 108,465,012 of record JAKSZU010000015.1, on the reverse strand, counting down.
AATCTAGCAGTGTATGTATGAAAAAAAATATGTGTCAGCTACCCTATTAAAGGAGAAAACCTGTATGTTATTGTAGTTGATGCAATAAGAGCACTTAATAATATTCAATATCCATTCTTGAAAAAAATTTCATAATAATTATAGGAGGGTATTTCTTTATCTTTTAATATTCTGAATGGGAAATGTTAGAATCACTTTTCCACTCAATTATTTTCCTCCATCTAAATATTTTAAAAATAATTATTTAATATTTAATATTATTATTATTTTTTTAAAAAATTTGACGTGAGAGAGTCAGAGAGGGAAAATGAGAAAGCAAGCCACCAGGTCCAGGACTCAAACAGCAGTTGGCTATGTAGGAGTCTAGCACCTTAACCACCACACCACCTGCTGGCCCCACATGTAAATATTCAACAGTTCTGTTGAGGTATAATTGACATAAGATAAATTGCGAATACATGAAGTGCACAATCTGATCAATTATATTATACACACACACACACACACACACACACACCCCTACAATAAAGATAACTAGCATATCCATCATCTTCAAAAGCTTCCTGTTCTTTCAATAGCACCCTAAGCCTTCTTCCTAGGCAACCACTGATTTGCTTCCTGTTATTTCAGATTAGTTTGTTCTTCCTGGCATTTTATATAAAATATACAGTGAACTTTTTTGTGTCTGGCTTCTTTCACTCAACATAATTATTTTCAAATTTATCCCTGCTGTCATGTGGATCAATAGTTTGTTCCTTTTTATAGCTGAATAATATTCCATTATATAGATATAGGATCTTTTTTTTTTTTCTTTTACCTGTTATGGACATTGAATTGTTTTTTGTTTTGGCCATTATAAATAAAGCTAGGGGCCAGCAGATGGTGTAGCATTTATGTTGCTGGACTCCCAGATGGACAACTGTGGTTCAAGTCCCAGACCTGGTGACTTGAACTCATGCTGGGTGTGTGGGCGTGTGTGCCCAAAATCCCGGGAGGAGAAGGGATTGCATTATGGCCATCCCCCCAGGGGGTGATTTCTCACTGTCCTTCTCACTGTCTCTGTCCCTCTCTTTCTCTCCAGCAAGTGCATGCGCCCTATGGCAAAAACCTCATAAAATACAAAAACAAAAACAAAAACAAAACAAAGCCAGTATGGGGGCCAGACAGAAGAGCAGCAGTAGAATGTGACTCTGTGAGTCAGTCCCACATGGGAAATTTCCCTGTTCTAGTCCGGAGACTTCCTTGAGTACATCAAAAATGTTCTTGCCCATGACCTGGGGTTGATTGAAGGACTTAAGACCTTGTTGGGAGTGCTGACTCTCCCTCTCACTTTATTTCTCTCTTGCTAATGGATGAAAAAGGAAATCATTTTTTAAAGAGATTTTTGCTATAGGGTGCATGTGCTCACTAGAGAGATAGAGACAGAGAGAGAGAATGTGAGAAATCACCCCTCAGGGGTGATGGCCTTGCCACAATCCCTTCTCTTTCAGTCTCCTCTCAGGATTTTGGGCATGCATGCACACGCACCTGGCATGAGTTTAAGCCACCAGGTCCAGAACTCAAACCATGGTCAACTACATGGGAGTCCAGCAACGTAATTACTATGCTATCTGCTGATCTCAAGGAAATAAATTTTTTAAAATAAAATTTAAAAAGCTGGTGTGAACATTTGTGTGCGAGTCTTTGTATGGCGATATACTTTAATTTTGCTTGGGAAACTATTAGTGAAATGATTAGGTTGTGTGATAGGTGTGTATTAAACTTTTCTTTTTTTGGAGAGTGTTTTGCTATAGAGTGCGTGTGCTCGCCACAAAGACAGAGACAGAGACAGAAAGCAAGAAATCACCCCCCAGGGGGGATGGCCACACCACAATCCCATCTCCTCCATCCTCCTCTCAGGATCTTGGGCACGCACGCACACACGTCTTGTGTGAGTTTAAGCCACCGGGTCTGGAACTTGAACCACGGTCGACTACATGGGAGTCCAGCAACATAGCCATTGCACTAACTGCTGGTCCCTGTGTTAAACTTTTTGAAGAGATTCCTAAAGTGTCTTTAAAGTGCATATGCCATTTAATATTTCTACCAGGGGTGTATGAGGATTCCAGTTGTCCCACAGCCTTGCTAACACTTGGTATATTATTATTTTGGTGGGGAAGGGTTGTGGTCTCTAATTTTAAACATTCTAGTAAGCATGTAGTGTTATCCACTTATGACTTTTATTTGCATTTCTCTAATGAATAATGATATTGAACATCTTATTATATGGTCATTTGCTACTTTAGTATGTATCTTTTTAAAAGGAGGTGTGTGTTAAAGTCTTTTACTCATTTTAATGGATTGTTTTATTGAGATTTTTAAAGGAACAAGACTTTCTTTTGATACATTTCCTCACCAACACTTGTTGTGGTCTGTGTTCTGGATTTTGGCCATTTTAATAAATGCATAGTAGCATCTCACTGTTTTAATTTGCATTTTCCTGATGACAAAGGAAATGCCCTGATGGCATGAAATGCATGCCATATGCGTATTTGCCATCTCCACATTTTCTTTGATCATGTGTTTATTCATGTTATTTGCCCATTTTAAGTTGGGTTGTTAATTTTCTTATTGTTAAATTTTATGAGTTCTTCATATGACAGTCTTTTGTCAGATTTGTCTTTTGTACATATTTTCTCCCAGGGTGTAGCTTGCTTTCTAAATCTGCTAACATAGCTTTTTTTTTTTTCTTTTGTCTTGGCTGTAAATCTGAAGTCTGATGACTTGTCTCTCTGTCTCTCTCTCATGAGAAAAATAAATCTAAAAAGGAGAATGACTTAAGAGTTTGTGAAAAATGGGATTAAAGTACAAGTTTATTTGGTGCAATTTTTTCATATTATGCATTCTTCACAAACTATTGCTCCCATGAACAAGAAAGACAGAGAAAGAGAGGGAGAGACAGAGAGATAGCACTACCTTCTGATGCTGTACTACTCTTTATTCCCTTACAAACTTTTAGAAAACCCCTCATATTTATCTGCGTGATAGAATCTGTGTGGGGTAAGTGCTGTAAAGTATATAAATGTTTGTTATTATTTCTAATGAGAAACTAAACATTGAGTTTTTCACTGGACCTTACTTTTAGGCTCTTAGCACTATCTACATCTTTTAAACTTCACTGTGATAGGGTGCTGAGTGGGAGTGGAAGAAATGGAAAGGAACTTTGGTGAAGAAGCCAAATGCCTCTACACCTTGATGTCTGAAGTCCCAGTCCCGGGACAGGTGCTGAACATGGACGCTCGTGCTGATAGCCACAGGCTTCCTGGGGCCTCCATGCCCTCTGTCCTCCATGCAAAGCCACTCTCCTGCTGCTCACTGCAGCTCAGGTTCGTCTTCTGCAGTGTCTACAGGAGGGACTTGTCAGGGGCGAAATGAAAAATTTTATCATTATTTCTAATTTTTCTCAGTGTCTCAGTCATTGAAGGTTTCTCATTTGGGGCCATTTGGGTGTCATGAAAGCATCAGGTTTAAAGAGGAAAGATGATGAATCGTGGATGTTTATGAGGAGACGGTAGCAATTATGATGATGGTAATGAAGAGTGAAGTGAAGAGATGGCCCTATTGGGACGCTTCTCCCGAGCCTACGATGTTGGAAGAAAGTGCTCCAATGGGCTTGGACGTTACTGTCGTACCAAGATGGATGAAACTTTGGATCCAGCAGCCCTCCAGATCCATTATTTTTTTAGAAATATGCCTTGTGGACCCAGGTTTGGAAGTTTTACATTGAGTGAACAGCTATTTCTTATGTTAAGTTATTTCAGCTGAAGAATAGAGAATTGTTGAAATAAATGGCTGGAGAATTCGAATTGCATTCATTCTTGACATTGGAACTGACAAATAGCTTCATTCCCCACTGCAGTGGAAAGCGTATTACTCTGAGATACCACGGGTTTCAGGGAGAGGGTGTCTGCATTTTATTTTACTCTAACTCTTCTCAATGCTGTGATAGAATAAAATAAAATGCTTTTCTGAAATTCTTCCGGGATCCATCCCTTGCCCCATTCTCCACATCTGACTGGAAATAAACCCAATTAAAACAGATTAATTTATAACCAGCATTAAATCCGTTCCTGACAGCTGGTTAACACAGCCTGTGCTTGCAGTTCTGAAGTAGACAGAGCTGGAGCTGGCAGGTCGTGGAGGTGACGCGAGCCCCCACATCCTGGCGGGTTGCTCTGGAACACGTGCTGGTGTAAGCAGCTCCAGAGGGAAGCGATTTGTGCTGGGGCTGATGTGCATGTGGGACTCTTAGGTGCCTTTGCCAGAGGCCTGGAGAGTGTTCTGAGAAAAACCACAGCTTTCTCCTCAAAAGTGCCTCTCAGCCGCTGCCAGTGCAGTCATGCAAGGGGACGTGCGCCGAGCATAGTGTGGATGAGGCTTTGAACACAGCCAGGCACGGGAAGGCTTGGCTTGTGGGTGGATGGGCTCTGCTGGGCACTCCTGAGGCCGAGGTCCTCTGTTAGTGTCCCTGGAGCACAGGGGACTCCCGCTCACCTTCCATGTACTACCCTTCCTGTTCTCACACTCCGTGGCCTTCACATCTCCTGTCCTGGTCTTGAGTTTGTCGGAGGTCCACGCACGTGACATACGCTCTTGAATTATACCTTACCCAGGTACACCTGAAGAGCTGTCACTTGTTAGCTGTTGACTTAATGCCGATTCCTAATTCATGAAGTCCCGATGCGGGGCCTTCTGCGTCCCGACATTGTCACGTGTCCACGCGGAAGGCACAGGTTTCTTCTCTGCCTCCTCCTCGCCTTTCATTCCCTGGCTTCCCGGAAAGAACCTGATGTCGAGGGTCCTGCTTGGACAGCCTTCTGGGTGGCGGTTGTGGGTATGTTAGCCACTTTGAAGTTATGAGCTAAGAGAGTTGGGCTTGAGGTTGGGGACAGACTCTGGGAGCTGAAATCTAAGCCACAGTAGAACTTGACCCTTTCCAGACCAACATAATGTATTTCAGGGCTCCTGGGGCCTCCTCTTCCCAGGGTTGGAACGAAGCTTTCTACAGGCTTGGGGCTCCAAAAAGCATCTTGTCAGAAGATGTGGGCTTATGGAAATCTGTTTCTTTTTTTAATGTTTATTTATATCTTTTATTAGAGAGAGAGAGAGAGAGAAGTAAGCATTCACAACAGGGTCTCACACTGTGATCCCCACCCCAGCCTTCCCAGGATCATGAGTGTGGGTGCATGTGTGGCATGTATAAGTCAACCTGAGAACTAAATCCACAATCTTCAGTATGGATCCACTGTTGCTTGAGCAACACTACCCCTGAGCTATGGTGCCAGCTCAGGAAAGCTAGTTCTTAGATCAGTTCAGCTCAGTCTCTTGATAGCTCCAGAATTTGAATCATGCTAGGATCCAGATGGTGGTGCAGTGGTGAAATACAAGGCCCCACGAGGCTGACCCACATGAAGGATTCTGGGTTCGTGTCCAGAGCACAAACCTATGGCAGCCGCACCTCAGGGCTGGCTGAGGCCGGTGGTGGGTCACAGCATGGAGACTGTTTCTTACTCATAGAAGAAATAAGTAAACTTAAAAAAAACAGAACCCGTGGTCTAGGATCTTAGAGAAGCTCTAGAATATACATGGAAATGTCTATCACCCCCTTCACCATCCCCATCACATTGCAGATATAAGCAATTGCTGCAGCTGGGCCCTAGGTGTTCCTCTGCCACTGTGCTCACCCTGCTGCTCCACGGAGCTGTCTCTATGTATGCCTCCTCCAAAGCTCATGCTTTTCCACACTATCTCTCATTAGAAGAAAACCAGGAAACTTCCTTGGAAATAGAGATGTGGCAAGTGGCTAACCAGGGCAATGACACTTTGCTGTCTACTTGATACACATACCCTGAAGTTTTGTTTTTGTTTTTGTTTTTGCCATAGGGCATGTGCGCTTGCCAGAGAGAGACAGGAAAAGATAATGAGAGGGAATGTGAGAAATCCCCCCCCAAGGGGGGATGGCCACACCATAATCCCTCCTTCTCCAGTCTTCTCCTGGGATTTTGGGCACACACATACATGTGCTTGGCATGAGTTTCAAGCCACCAGATCCAGAACTCAAACCGTGGTTGGCCATGTGGGAGTCCAGTGCTGTAAACCACTATGCCACCTGCTGAAGTTTTTGAGACAAGGCAGGTTTCTAAGAGAGGTACATAAATCTTCAATCACTTTATCAGGGTGTTGGGAGAAAAAAGAAGCATTTGAAGACAATACTCTCTTGTGGCCTGTCCCGTTGTCCTCCTCCCTTCTCATCTAAAGGGCTATCCTCGTTCTCTACCGTGATAACAGCCCAACTGTGTGTAATCCAGAACTCAGAGTGCTTGGGAAAAGATCTTCAACACAAGAGACTTTTAAAATTATACATTCTTGTCAGGAGAGTTAAAGGCTCTGTAGAAGAAAGACTGCAGAGAGAAAACTGATGAAAATGCTGAAAATTGAGAATTGTACATTTAGCCACAGAGGGGCTTTTAAGTGAGGTATACAGATTTAGCTGAACTGAAGAAATAATTCAGCTCAAGTCTGCAGGGAAAACTAGAGGTAGATTAAGCAATGATTGATAAATTAAGTGGGTAATTATTTCTATTTAAAATTTTTTTTGCTTTAATTGCATTTTCCTTTGAATACGTAGGGTAGAAGTCTTTATGCTGAATTCAGGCAAGCCATTTGATGTTGGCATATTAGTAAAAAATGTACTAGATATGGCATGGAATGAAAAAATATAGACTCTCAAGAGGGTACACATTCTTAGGGAAAGGAAGCTTGGCCTACCAGTTTAATCTAAATTAGAGACCTTGGGATCTGTAAGGAGAACCTTCTGAGAACAATGTGAGACCATCAGGTTTGTCTTGCTGCACAGAACATCTGCTTCTCTCTCCCAATTCCTATTCCAGTTTCTTGGAGACAAGTGAGTGGACTGAATTAGGAACAGAAAGCACCCTCTCCCCGTTCTTCGTGCTTTGATGCGTTGTCAAATCGGGGCTTCAACATTATTCTGACCAAGTCTACTTCGAAATGGAACTGGAGGCTCTCTTGCCACCTAGCCTTGGACCACCTTACAGCATTATTCTTTTTAAACAGCTTCATTGAGATGTAACTGACTCATGGAGGGAGGGAGGTCCTCAAGAAGTTTGTGGAAAATGCTTATAAAAAGTTATGAATGGATTTCAAAAAAATTTACATTAATTTTGCTATTTGATGAACTTTTTGAAGTCTTTCATATAATGTTATACATTTCAATTCAATAAGATTATACCTATGGAATTATCACTGCAATTGAGATAATGAACATATCCATCACCCCAAAACTTTCTTTGAACCCCATTTAATCCCTCTATCATGACTCTGGCCTCTCCATTGTCAGACTACAACTAACTTGCTTTCTATATTTATAGATGATTTCACATTTTCTAGATATTTCTAGATCTAGAATCACACAGTACTTTTCTTTTATCCTGGATTTTTTTTCCACTTGCCATAATTATTTTGAGAATCTTCCATGTTGTTGAATGTATCATGTATTAAGAGTATACTCATTTTGGTTGTCAGGTAATATTCCCTTTTATGACTATATGACAATTTGTTTATTTGCTTGTTGCTGAATGTATGGATTATTTATTAATTTCAGCTATCACAGATAAGGGTGGTACAAACATTTATGTCTGGTGCAAAAACTGTCCATTCAAGTTTTTGTATGGATAAGTGCTTTCACATCTTTTGGATATGTAACTAAAAATGGAATGTTAGAGTTATATGGTAAATATATTTTAACTTTTTTAGAAACTACCAAGCTGTGCCTTTTTTACTGTCACCAGCAGTATAGGAGAGTCCCATTTGCTTTACAGCATCATCAACTGTTGGTATGCTCAGCCATTTTAATTCTAGACATTCTAAGAGGTGTGTGGCAGTATCTTGTGGTTTCTATTTGCATTTCCCTAGAGAGTCATTCTGTGAATACACCTTCCTGTACTTATTTGCCATCCAAATAGTGTCTCTGGTAAAGTGCCCTTTCAAATCTTTGGTCCATTTTTTTTTTTAATTACTTTGTTTACTTATTTATCCTTTTTTTTTTTTTTTTTTCTTTTTTCTTTAGCGATGTTTTCTCTGGGGCACATGTGTTTGCCAGAGAGACAGAGAGAGACAGAGGGACAGAAAGTGAGAAATTACACCTAGGGGGGATGACCACGCCACAATCTCTTCTCCTCCATTCTCCTCTCAGGATTTTGGGCATGCATGCACACACACACACAGCATGAGTTTTAAGCCACCAGGTCTGGGACTTGAACTGTAGTCAACTGTGGGAGTCCAGCGATGTAACCATTATGCCATCTGTTGGTCCCATGTTTACTTATTTATTTTTACTTCATCTATTATATAGAATTCTTTATTGCATTCTAGATTCAAATTCTTTATCAGAAATGTAATTGGCAATACTTCTCCCACTCCATACCTTGTGTTGTCTTTTCATACTCTTAACAGTATCTTTTGTAGAACAAAAGTTCTTAATTTTCAAAAAGTTCAACTTACTTTTTTTTTTTTTGTATGATTTAATGCTTTTGGTGTTGTATCTAAAAAATCTGTGCCTAAATTTAGGCCATAAAGATTTTCTCCTATGTTTTATTTAGGAAGTTTTATATTTTTAAATATAAAAAATAAATATGGCTTTAGTTTTATTGTGGTTACCCTTTATTAGGTTGTGGGAATTTTATACTTTTAGTTTTATATTTGGGTGCATTATCCATTCTTAGTTGATTTTTGTATATGGTACAAGATAGGTTATGGAGTTCATTTTAAAAAATTTCCCCTAAATGGCTATCCAATGGTTTCAACAAATCTTTCGGAATACAAACAAACAAACAAACAATTCTTTACCTACTAAATTGCCTTTGCACTTTTGTTGAAAATTAATTGGCAAGATACACATGGGTTTATTTCTGGACACTCTAATCTGCTCTATTGTTCTGTTTATGCTTCTTGATACCAGTAACACACTCTCTTGGTTCCTATGGCTTTAAAATAACTCCTGTAGTCAGATAATATAAGCTTTTCAATTTTATTCTTCTTTTTCTAAGTTGTTTTGACTATTCCAGTGCATTTTCATTTCTATATGAATTTTAGGATCTTCTTGTCAATTTAAAAGAAAGAATGTGTGGCAAGATTTTGATTGGGATTTAATTAAGTTTAAAGATCAGTTTGGGAAGAACTGACATCTTGACAATAGTTAGTCTTAGGATTCATGAACATGGTATATATCTGTAAGTTTGTTGAGGTTTTCTCTAATTTCTTTCAACACTGTTTTGTAGTTTTCAGTATTTAGATCTTGTCCATCTTTGTTGATTATTAAGTGTTTTCTCATGCTGTTATAAATGTCAGTTTTTTGTAATTTTAATTTCTGATTTTTTTGTTGCTTCTATATAGTATCTATACAGTTGCTTTTTGTATATTATCCTTGTACCTTATAATATTAATAAATTCAGTTATTGCTTTTGTTAGTCCTAGTAGCTTGTGTGTAGACTCCATCACCTTGTGTAAATAGACAACCTTGTTTCTGCATGTAAAGACAATTTACTTCTCCTTTGAATGTGGATGACTTTTTGTTCTTTTTCTTGCCTTGTTGCACTTTCTGGAACTCTTGGCTTGATGTTGAATATAAGTGGAGAGAGTGAAAATTCTTGTCTTGTTCTTAATCTTAAAGGAACTGCATGTTTTTCACCATTAAACATAATGTTGGCTTTAGTTTTTTGCGGCTGGCCTTTATCAGGTTGTGGCAGTTCCTTTGTATCTCTAGTATGTTGAATTTTTTTTTGACAGAAAAGGGTGTTGTATTTTCTCAAATGCTTTTGTTTGTGTTATGATGATCTTTTTTTTTAGCCTGCTAATCTGGTGAATTGTATTAATTAATTTTCAATTGAATCCCACACGACCATAATTTAGTATCTTTTTAAAAGTGTTAAATTCAATTGGGTGAAATATTATTGAGATTTTACTAAAACTTTGTTAAAATTCATGAGGAATATTGATCTGTAAGTTTATGTTTTGTACTGTGTAGGTCTGGGTTAGTATCATACTGGACTCAATTAGATGGAAAGTGTTTTTGTCTGTTCAATTTTCTGAGAGAGTTTTTATAACTCATATTATTTCTTCTTTAAATGTTTGATAACATATTCTAGTTGAGCCATCTGTACCTATCATGGGAACGTTTGTGGGAAGATTTGAAATTATGCATTCTGTTTCCTAGTAGATAAAGAACTCCCTTGGCTATGTGTTTCTTCTTGAATGAGCTTTGACAGTTTGTGTTTTTAAAATAACTTTTCCATTTAATCTGTGTTCTTGAATTTATTTACATAAAGTTGTTTTTAATATTACCTTACCATTTTTAATTTTTTAAAAAGTTAATTATTTCATGAAGGAGTGTAAGAGAGAAAGCACAAGAGAAAGAGAGAGAGACACCCTTGAGAGAGTCTCACTGTACTGTGACCCCCTTCTACCAGCTCTCCAGCTACTCAGGATCTTTGGTGTGAATGTGCCTTGTATATTTCAGGTCAACTCGGGACTGAAGCCGTAGTCAGCCATGTGGCTTCAAGCACTACAGATCAGTATACTACCACCTGCACCACTGCAGCTGGGCTAACATTATTTTAATATTCATAGAATATTATGATATTTTCAATGAATACGCTTTTGATTTCAGTGATTTTTCTTTTACTTTTCTGCCTTCTGTTTTACTAATTTTCATTCTAATATTTATGATTTTCTTTATTTTTACTTACTGGGGATTTATTAACTTTTTTCTAATATAGTGGAAGCTGAAACCATTGATTATTTTTCTTTTCTGAAATACATGTGTATTGCTATAAATGTTCCTTTTACTACTGTGTTAGCTGCATCCTAGAAATTTTGATATATTGGGTATCTATCATATATCTGTCATAATATATGTTACATATAATAATATTGCATATATGTGTAATTTTATATATAGTATGACATATATATGTTTAGTTCAAAATACTTTCTAGTTTTGCTATGTATTTTTTCTTTGATTATTATACTATTTAAAGATTTTCCATCTATCTTTGCTATGTAATTCATTTCCAATTTTATTGTGCAAGTTTATAAACTCTGTAAGGACAGGGCCATCACTCTTTTAATCTCTGCAGGATCATGGTAGGTGTTTAGTAAATATCTTTTAAGTGAATAAATAGAAGATGAAAGCATTGTATAATGGAGGCATTTATTCTGAGTACCCATCACCTGATAGGTGATGGGTACTCAGAATAAATATTAATTGTCACTGGAATGGGCATAGCTGACTGAAATTCCTGACTAGACTTACATATAAGCATATCTGATATAAGTCTTAAAAATTCCAGGAATAGGTCAGGGCTGGAGACAGAGGAAGCTGTGTAGAGGAATAAGGCCCTTCATGGATAGATTGGTGGGGCAGCAGGGGTCAGTAAAATGAGATTTAGTATTATTGAGACCTTTTCTGTCTTTATAGGATAGTGGTGTTGGGAATAGTCAGACTACACATATTTTAGTTATCATACTATATAAAACTATATAGAATAAATATGTATTTTTATTAGTTTGTTGATTATTTTATACCCCAGGACTGAAGCTCCTTGGAGTCAGGTACTTGGCTGGTCATTCTCACCCCCGCCTCTTGATTTTAGAGTAATCTTTTTCACATAGTAGGTGTTCAAATATTCCCAAGTGAACTTGGGAACTAGCCCCTAGCTTTCTTGATGGCTTCTGGCGTTGCAGAGCGTTGGGCTAACTCTGTACCACCCAGTTAAGCCCATACTACTCTGTTTCACTTCTGGTTAAGTAGTGTGCCAAACTGCCGCTTATTTTCCCTTTTTTTGTTTATTTTTAAAAAGCATAATTAAGTAAAAGTCCAACTATGTTCTCTCTTCATTTTTCCATGCCTATAGGGAGTCTGAACACAGAGATTAAAATGGTTTAACTAAGGCTCCACTGTCCACCTGGTGGCAGCTTAACTTAATCGTAGTCAAATTACCTCTGAGGAAATTCACAGCTTCCCAGAGCTGAGCTTGACAACTGGAACACGCAGAAGCCCGTGGGTACCTGTGTGTCCACACGGCTCCTCGCTCTGGAGACAGAGAAGCTCAGCATCTAGCAGTGGGAAGACCTCATTAAGTTACAGGATTAAGCTGCCTTGCGGGGCAAAAGATACCCTGCTGAGAGAGGCCCAGACTGCTGGAAGCATCACTGCTTTGTTACTTATTACGAATAAGTGGGTTTTCTTCTCAAATCAAAAATAGCGAGAGGAAGTATTACTGCCTGAACATGAAGCTTGGCAGGGTGAGAAGTAGGATGTGCAGGATTGGGTATTATAAAAGCTGAGACTGAACAAGGATTCAGGCACTTCTAAAGGGTGGGGTTGGGGAGACAGGTAGAGTCCACACTGCATGGATTATTCAGTAGGGACCACTGAGAGCTGATGGTGCGCAGCATCAGAAAGATAGCTGAGTGGGAAGCCTGAGGATCTGTAGCCTGGGAAAGCACTAGAGGCACTGGTGCAGGGTGCAGAGGACAGCGTCCAGGGTGACCTGAGGGGCGCGGAGGACAGCGTCCGGGGTGACCCGAGGGCGCGGAGGACAGCGTCCGGGGTGACCCGAGGGCGCGGAGGACAGCGTCCGGGGTGATCTGTCTTAGCGCAGTAGGATGGCATTGGGCCTCCATCTGCCTTACATGAAAAGCTGAGCACATGCCAGTTTCTGCTGCCTGGGTATGGGTCCCACATGGCCCCTCACTCCCTGGCTATCTTGACTCATGATAACAGCCATGCTCCAGATGGGAAAGGCTGGACTCTAGGTATAGGACTTAATGTGTCCATTAGAGCAAAGCAAAAAAATCAAACACCAGTGCACTTTTTTCCCCCACGATGGGAAAGAGGAGAGGGAGAGAGGCTGGTAGAAAGACAACTAGAGAGACTGGTGTTTTTGACAGGGTCAGGCCATGTTGCAAGTGACCTGCGTCATCCAGGTGCGTGCCAGGGACTTAAACTCTCACGCAGCCCTAGCCTTGTGCCGTGGTGCCTTCCCCTGTACTCCTGAGACTGGGCCCAGTGCCATTCTTCAGGTGCCATTAGTGTCTCAGTGCATGGAACAGAATTCTCTGGGGACATTCAGCAGAGAAGAGCTTCACATGGAAAATCAGGCACTTCAGGATGACTGGAATTGCTGTGGGAATGGAGTCAAAGGCTGGAATCAAGTTCAAGGACATAATAGTGAGCTTCACCCCAGGGACGGGAGAGCCACTTAACGTCCCTGGGCCCCAAGAAGCTGGAGCTGGCACATGGAAGGCTCAGCTGGCTCGTTGCTGGTGTTCACATTTCAGGCCTTTTCCTGCCTGCATAGCCTGCAGCAGGAAGTCAGCCCCTGCTCACAGCCATCTTCAGAGGATCCAGCATGAACCAGTGTCCCCAACTGGCAGAACCTCTGCAGCGGGCAGGATCTGAGAGCCCAGGAAGTGTGAAGTTTTGCTTTTGTGTTTGTTTCATTGTCTCTAGGAGAGCTGGGATGAGGTGAGGCAAATGGGGCACCAGGGCATAGTGTTTACAGATGAGCTCACGCCCAGGTCAGGCCAGCCCCACGGGGACCTTGTGCTGGGTGAGAGAAATCTTTCAGAAAACTTGGCATAGTGTCTAATGCACAGTGGGTGCTCTGAAATCTCTGGGTGAACAATTGCTAGCTCTAAGAAGAAAAGGAAAAAGTCATCACTTTCTTCACACCTGTGAACGTCTTCAAAGGATCCTCCTCTTCAGTCAGCCTGACTGAATGTAGGTTTTCAAGGGTTGGTAGAGATAGGAGAAAAGCCTGAAGTGTTTCCCCTGTCCTCCTCTCCTACACAGCTACTCTGTACAGCACACGTCACCTCTGGTCACCAATGTGCGGAGGAGACCTCCCGCCAGCCACAGTTCTGCAGTAGACACCACAGGGCACCCTATAATTCAGTTCACTTCTGACACTATCTGCCTGGAGAGCCGCAGGCTGGGACCTCAGTCCCACCAAACTCTCCCCACTTTAGATGCCAGTTGCAAGGCCAGGACTCTGGAGCCTCTGATCAACCTCCTATAAATTAGGGTCCCACAGCCCCCTCCTCTAATTAATTAATTTATAAGAACAGCTCACAGGACTCAGAGAAGCACTTTAATTACATTTAGCCATTCATTACACAGGATCTTAAAGGGATACAGATGGACAGCCAGATGGCAGAGCTGCGCGGGGCCAGGTGTGGGGAAGAGGCGTGGAGCTCTGGCGTTCTCTCCAGGTGCTTCGCTCTCCAGAAGCCTTCACATGTTCAGCTACCCAGAAGCTCCAGAACCCTGTCCCTTTGGGTTTTTAGGGAAACTTCATTAGGTGGACATGATTGATTACATCTCTGGCCACTGATGACCTGCCCCCTCCTCCTAGGAGAGGTGGGGAGGGGCTGAACATCCTGCCCTCTAATTCCACCTTGGTCTTCCTGGTGACTGGCCTCCACCCTGAAGCTATCCAGGTCCTCTGGTGCCGGTCATCTCCTTAGAATAAAAAAACGCTGAGTCACTCCGGGAGAGACTCCAGAGATTTCCAAGCTGTGTGCCAGAAAAGCGAGTATGAAGACCAGATATCTGTTTCGTAATATTGCAAGGGTGATGGTCACAGAGCCAATCTGGCCACTTTGAGCAAGTATTGACCCACCCTCTTTAGGACATATGGGCTTTTATTATGAGGTTGCATGACAGTCATGATGTAATTTTTGTATAGAAAAGCTTAGAAAAACACATCATGATTTTCCTGACAACCTAATACTTTTATCCCGAGCTTTGAGGCTTAGCAGCAAAAAAGACCCTTTAGCAACTTGTTATACTTTCTTAATTCTTCTACACATCTTAGAACATCATGTTTTACTTAATCATTGTTTTAAATATTAATAACACTAAGCTATGACTTTGAAATCCTGTATAAATACAGAAAATATTTCAGATGGAGATGTTTTGGGAAGAGAATTAGGACACCAACCCTTGAGTAAGACAGAAAAGAGAAATTAAAAAAAGAGGGAGAGACCTCACCAGGGTCCAGTCATAAATATATCAGCTCTCCATATCTATGGGTTCTGTATCTGGGGCTTCAGTCATGGGTTCAACCAGCAACAGACCAAGAATGTTCCATTGTTGGTGACATGTAGGTAGGCCTGTGATGGTTGTGTTTATACTGCACATATACAAATGTTCCCTCCTCGTCATTATTCCCTAAATAGCATGCTTATAACAGCTATTTCCATAGCATTGACATTGTATTATGTATTATGAGTGCTCTAGAGCTGATTTGCATCATATCTGTGAATGTGTGGAGGCTATACACAAACACTGTGCACTCTATATGAGGGACTCCAGCATCCACAGTTTGGTAGTCATGGGGATCTTGGAACCAATCCCCTGTGGATACCAAGAGACAATTGGACATAACTCTAGGAAAGTCACTTTATCTTTTGGGTTCAATTTCTATACCCATTGAATGATATCAGGATAACCACATAACTTTTTATTTATTTAATTTTATTATTACTATTTATTTTTTTTAGGTTTTTACCATAGGCTATGTGTGCTTGCTGGAGAGAGACAGAGAGAGACAGAGAGAGAAAGGAAAAGTAAGAAATCACTCCGGGGGAGGGAGGGTCATGCCACAGTCACTTCTCTTCCATTGTCCTCCTGGTTTTGGACATGCATGGACATGCACCCGGCACGAGTTTCTAGCCACCT
The DNA here is from genome assembly GCA_026018925.1 of Tupaia tana. Taxonomy (NCBI): domain Eukaryota; kingdom Metazoa; phylum Chordata; class Mammalia; order Scandentia; family Tupaiidae; genus Tupaia; species Tupaia tana. Next base: position 108,449,207 of record JAKSZU010000015.1, on the reverse strand, counting down.
GATCTGGGATTTGAACTGCAGTCAGCCATGTGGGAGTCCAGTGCCTTAATCGCCACGCTACCTGCTGACGCTGTAATTGTTGTAAAAGTGGAAACATTTTTATCACTCTTCCTCTTTGTGAGAAAAGAAAAACATTAAAAGGAGAATTTACCTCATATTGAACACATACAGAACAATTTCAGGTAAATTTCATATTTTTACTGTAGACGGTAAATACTTGACTTTGAGAGGATATCATGGAAAAATATCCCCATCTTTTAAGTAGGCAAATTTGTTTTTAAAAGAACACAAAATCATTGATTTAGAAAAAATTTGATAAGGAACTCCTGGTCGTCAAAACATTTCATCAAGAGAGTGGAAAGATTATCCATAGGCAGAAATTATCTCAAATACACAACAACCAAAAGGGCTCATATCCTGAGTCTGTGTCTAAGTCTGTATAAAACATGCATACATGGGCCAGCTGGTGGCACAGTGGTACCACAATGCTCTGTGATGCTGGAAGGTCCCAGGTTCAACTCCTGAGGACTCCCTGTCCTCTCTACACACATGGGTGTGTGCCTGTGGTTTAGGCTGACCAAGGCTGAGGGTGGGTCTCAGTGTAAGACCCTGTCGTTGGTTCTCATTTCCTTTGTTCTTTTCCTTTTTCTAATTTCTATAGGATGTGTGTGCTTGCTGGAGGAAGACAGAGAGAGAAGGAAAGTGGGAAAGTGAAATCATGGCCATACTGCAATCCTTTCTCCTCCATTCTCCTCTTGGGATTTTGGACACCCACACACATACATCTGGCATGTTTTTCAAGTTGCTGGGGTC